>JADGIL010007013.1:0-27348 GCA_020352625.1 Cactoblastis cactorum | reverse complement strand
TTCAACTGTGCCAATGCCTGTCCACAGTTGAACAACTGTTCAGACTGGCCATTTGGTTAATAAGTACAATCAAATTAAATTATTACGGCTGATTTATGAGTCAACGGACACAATGAGAAGACAGTTTTCTAAAACCTATATTGTGATTGTTCTCGGAAATTGAGCTACTCACATTGTGCGTTATTTTTCACTGAATTGAATTTTGTGAAACCTTTTTCATATTGATCTGTAAATATAGGTTATTTTAATATATGTTTTTATTATTCCCCTTTATAATCCCATCCATGTACCATTGATTACAATGACTTTTCCCAGTAGCTGTTAGCTACTGGGAATAAGTCATTATAGTCCACAATACCATACCAGTCACACAGGGACGCGGTAATGCTCTGCTTAGATTTTTAAAAACAGAATCATATCATTTCGGACATATCATTAAAATAATACAAAGACAGACTTTCGTTCAGGTATTTATTTACAAAAATAGAGGTAGATTATTTATTTACAATCGGAAGACTACTTAAATTTAATTCAATAAATTAATAATTATGAGACTAGGAATACAATTTTTGAATAAAAATTGGTAGTACAATTGACAGATGCATAAAAAATTAATCTCTTGTTGGGGATAGTCTGTAATTATTAGGAACCTATTTATTGAATACAAACTTGATTTGAATAAAGACGAACATCATCCAATTAATAATATAAGGTGGATTTATAATAAATTAACTACAAATTTAATTAAATAAATACTCAATTCACATTATTCACTAACTGCGCCCTGATGCTTTGCTCCTATTGGAGATTCGAGATGCTTATGTGGCCCTCCCTCCACATTAATGTACACAAAAAAATGTAATGGGACTAATGATGAAATTTTGTTAGCGGACTATTAATTTCGTAGATTATTATTTATATAAACGTACAAATATTACTATTTTATATAAAAGTAAGTATAAGTTGTGCTGTAATGTATCATGTAGCATATGTATACATCATGAGAACCTGTGATATGGTCAGTAATAAATTACGCGCTTTTGAATTCGTAGACTACAGCTGGTCAATTAAAAACGGCATTCCCATCAGTTTAGTAATTGAGGAACTTCGTTGTCATAACACCCCTCATTTTAGCGCGGGGTTTAATTCAATTAGACTGGCGCTTCTTGTCGGGCTCCGGCGAGCCGCCGCGGAGGTGCGCGGCGTGCGCCCGCGCGAAGCGGAGGCCGGCGCGCATGGCCTCCTGCACCCGCTCCTCGCAGGTGATCAGGCTCACCTGCAGCCAGTAACTTCATCTCAATACAGACAGTCTTTATCCCGTACGGGGCAGACGGAGCCATCAGTCTCGCGAATCGAAAGCGACGCTCGTGGTGGCACAAAATGGTGGTCTTATTGGTGCATGGATGGAAACTTTGAAACTATATTTGAGCTTAATGTTGATTTTACATTATTTTTTATAAAACTTTACTAGATTATGTTTGTTAAAACAAATTTTAAAATGATTTTTTTCTTTAAAGAAGGAAGTGTAGTGTCGTAATGACATATGTATATAAATATTATTCCAATGTGTAATGAGTTGGTTGGTAAAGATTCACGTACGTTTTAAAAGAAACTTTATACCACGTACGACCACACTGTGGGACAATCTGCCTGCAACGGTATTTCTGAACTAATACGACATCGGAACTTTCAAGAAAAGAGCGTATAAATCCCTCAAAAGTTGGCAACGCTTCTGTGACTCCCCGAGTGTTGCAGGTGTCTATGAGCGGCGGTGATCGCTTAACATCACGTGAGCCGCCTTCTTTCATGAAAAAGTCAGCTACCAGCTGCCGGCCGCGCGTACCTTGGCGGCAGTCATCTCGGCGTAGTGGCTGGGGTCGGGCGTCGGCTCCATGTCCGCCTGAAATACGGGCAGTACGCAGCGCAGCCACGCCTCTGCTGTGAACGACGACGTCGCCGTACCCTAGATAATTGAGCATATTTTTAAAACATGCATGGTGCAAAAGCTTTCAATAAAATTAGTACAAATTCGATGTTACAAGTGTAGTTGACATCTATAATCGTTTGGGTTTCTTTCGGCGTTTTTTCTCTATAGTGGTTGTTCTGTATTACTTGTAAATAAAGCTTGGTAATTTGGCATGTTAAGTGTATTAAATGTTGACATGAAAATTTTCCTTTTTTTTTCCTTTTCATAGGTGCACTAGTTTTTTCCGCGACTACGTTCGCGTCTTATAACTCTCGATCTCGTGGGAATTCTGCATAATCCCGTCTCAGCAAGCGCCTACGTGTTCAATATAAGCCCCACGTAAAATTTAAGTTTCCTAGCACTTGTAGTGCTCGAGATTTCGTGACGAATGCGGCATACCGGCGGCAGGCGCGCGGCGGCGACGACGAGCCCGCCGGCGCAGCCCAGCAGCAGCGCCGGGCGCGGCGGCGCGGCCGCGGCCAGCGCCCGCCGCAGCGCGGCGCCGCGCATGAGGTACGAGCAGCGCAGGAAGTGCACCACGACCCGCCGCCGTTCCCGCGCCGCGCCCGCGAACGCCGCATGCACCTCCGTCTGCGCTATGGCCCTGAACACATCGTCACCGTTTCTGAAGTTTACTACTAAAAGCACGCATTTTTTTATGTAAGAAGGAGGCAAACGAGCAGACGGGTCACGTGATGTTAAGTGATCACCGCCGCCCATAGACACCGGTAACACCCGGACGGTCACAAAAGCGAATAACGGGTAAACTGTGCAGAAATCAGAAAATAAATAAGTTTGTGTGTTGCATATGTCCGTTTAAAAACAGTTAATTATTCGACATTATACAAAGCGCCAATTAATCGCTCACTATTATTACAAATTAATACGGAACCCTCACTCAACTACATACAAGTTCCTACAATTCATTACACTCCAAATAATTCGTACACACTACAAAACCCTCACTCGACTACATCCTAGTTCCTACACCAAATTGAACAACATATAATGAATACTCACTGCAAAGCCATCTCGTCGGTGTCCGCCTTCTCCTTCATAAGGCCGTCCAGCAGCGCCAGGCAGCGCGCGTAGTCCCCGCAGGGGGCGCCGGCTCCGCCGCACAGCAGCCGCAGCCGCCGCCGCAGTGCATCCGCCTCCTGCTGCCGCCGCGCCGGATCCACCAGCTCCAGGCCCAGCTTCTCAGCGCGACAGAACAGCTCTCGGACCTGAGATTAAAATTTTAACCTGAATGTGTTTGACCTCAATCTTATCTGATGGGAAGCAACGATGAGGTCTAAGGTGGGGCACTCCTGACGACCTCCATGGCTTACTACTTAACATGTCAGTCCGATACTCAGGAAGTCCCGCGTTCGAACCTCCATTACGTCAAAATGGAAAATGTTCTTATTCTGATTGGCCTGGATCTTGGATGTTTATCTATATATGTATTCACAAAATTCATAGTATAATAATGCAAGTGTCACGACATAATTTGTATGCATATATGTATTTATAATTTTGTGAAGAAAATAAATAGACACAATAAATGTTATTATTATTTGTTAAACAAAATCGTTGAGTTAGTATCTCATAACATACTATACTAACTCAAGTCTTGAATTTACTTTGAGATCAGTTTAATCTGTATAATTTATCACTGATATATGTATGTATGTCTATATGTACTAATATTATAAGGAGGTAAAGTTTGTAACTCTGTTTGCAAGGGCTAATCTTCGGAAATACTGAACCAGTCATGAAAGTTCTATCACAATCAAAAAGCTACACTATTCAGGAGTGCTATAGGCTATATTTTAACGACCAACGAAGTGGGCACGGTCGGCTAGTGTCAACATATTATGTACAGTGGGCTATACCTCAGTAGCGCTATCTCCGGTAAGCGCGTGTATGACCGGGGCGTGACTGTTGGCTCCCTTGACCAGCGTTATGCAGAAATCGCCGATAAATCCGGTAGATGGCACGTGGGTACCGCAGCATAGCTCCCTGAAAAAAAAAAGAAAAAATTCAATACTGTATTGACACTGGCTTTACGTCTACAAAGGTTACAGCTTATGCAGGCTTTCCACAACTGAACCGATATCTTGGTTGCATATTTCAATCAGATGTCAATGCAATAATATCATCTATACATATAATAAAATTGTAACCGAGCTATGTCTGTACATGTGAGATATTTAAAAACTATATATATATAGGCGCACTTTATAGGACCTATAGAAGTCAAAACGATTGTTTTTAGAATTTCTGTCTGTCTGTATGTTTGTACGTGCATCACACAAAAACTACCGAACAGATCTGGATGAAATTTGGCCTAAAAATGTATATAAAACCGGCCAAGCGCGAGTCTTGACTCGCGGCATCAGAATACATCATTTGTAAAAATCTACGACGGGTCAACAAATATAGCTTGGTGACAGACGGACAGTGAAGTTTTAGAAATAGGGTTTAGCACCCTTTACATATCTTCTCTATTCCCGACAAATACATAATTAAAGGGAAGTATCGCTCACTTGGAGAGCAGCGGAGGGTCGACGGCGACCACCCTGATGCCGGCAGCGGGGTAGCGCTCGCCCGGCACTGTTACCGCGTCCGCGGGCACCGCGCTGCCGGCCACCACGCTCGTGCCCACGGCTGCGTCCGCTTTTATTGACTCCCTGAAATAAACGAATCCTTCAAATACAAATAAACAAATATAGGGACAAACTCCACGGATTGATTTTGCCCCAAAGTAATTTCGAGACTTGTGTTATGGGATACTAACTCAACTATACTACAATTTGTCATAAATACACATATAGGTAAATCCAGACTCAGGCCAATCAGAAAAAAGTCATTTTCCATCATGACCTGACCGGGGATCAGAGCTGGGTCCTCATTAGTAACGGGCAGATATGTTTACCGTTACACCACGGAGGTAGTCAAAATACTGATAAACAAGAAGAAACATACTACAAACTTTGCTGAAAATTGTGATTGCAAGTGTTTTCTCATAATTTCAATGAAGTCTAATATTTTAATTATGCAAATTGTAACTTCAAACTTGGTCCAGGTGAAGTTATACAATTTTCTAACTAAAATATATAAAAATAATCTTGTATTAAGGTCACAGTTTAATATATACTAATTTTATAAAGCTGAAGAGTTTGTGTTGGGTGGTATTCTCAAAATCTCAAACTATTTATCTGACTTTTTCCTGTGTTAAATAGTTCTTTTGCTGAAATAGGTCATAGACTACTTTGCGTTACTCCGTAACTCACAAGAAAACGGCAGCGTGGGTGACGCCGCCGGACGAGCGCTAATTATCTATAACACGCTTGAAAATTATAACAAATCAGAAATAAACAATAAAAACTAAAAACAAAAAAAAATAAAGATAACGGGTAACTTACATAAAAATACAAACCTAATGAGGTCTTGTGCGGCCGACAACACTCCTGGTGACAGTTTCTCACCGTACACCATCAAACTCGAAGACAGTCCCTTCTCCGTGACGCTGGAGCCCACCGGACAGAGCACACTGTCGGGCAGCACCCTGCGCATCGCCGCATTCAACAAATGCACCGCCGTGTGGTTTCTCATCACTTTCAAACGTTTCTCACTGTCTATCACCATCATAACCTCACTTTTATTACTCACATATGATCCTTCCCCATTTCTATTCACTTTAAAATACCCCTTGTGAAAAACAAAGTCACGTATTTTGAAAACAGTTTCTACATTCAAACATAAATCTTTGTTTACACGTATAACGCCACCGTCGGCGGCTTGCCCGCCTTCTTCGCAGTAGAAATTTGTATCTTTTGTTACTAAATAATAGGGCTTATTTTCACATGGCTCGGAAAAGTCTATCCATTGGCAGTCTTCGTTTAATACAGCTAATAAATTAGTCTTTAGAGGTTTATAAACAATTTTATTATCTATGACTTCATAACTATACTTCGGTTGATCATTAGTTGATTTGTGTCCACTTTTTATGATTTCCTTTATAGCACTGTCAAATAAGATACCTTTATTTGAGCTTTGCTCTTTAAAAGCGGTCTTGTGCCTAGATTTGTGGTCTGCGAGAAGTTTCCAGAACTTTCTTTTGTCTATTTCTAGATTGTTCAGCTTTGCTATTCTTTCAATGAGGTCCTCTTGAAAGCCGTGTGTGTCGTATAATTTGAAGACTAATTCCCCTGGTATCACAGACAATTTGTTTTTGGACATTGTCTGTAAACAAAGACAGTTTCTAAAAATGGGTGCTGAGTGGTGTTTCACAGATATACACAAATTTACTATAGTAAAAAGTTTAACATTGTGGCATCTCATTATTTTCCTGAATCAATATAAAATAAAAATTAATGATATGGATATATTAACAGAGAAAGCAGGAGGAAAATAACATCACAAAAGTTGCAGTGCAAATATAACGTAAGAGCTATGTATGTGTGCAAATTAACCGTGAAATTAGATAATATATAAACATTTTAAATAACTATAAAGTTTATTACACACCTCTTTTAGCTCCTTATAACCCAAATGGAAGCCGGCCAACTCCACATCACTCAGTTCTTCAATCTCCGGGTACTGCTTCGCTAAATCCTTCCACTTTTTCTCCAAGGCCGACCGCATCTTCTTGTAGGCGTTCTCTTCGTATTCAATAATTAATTTAGCCTGTTTCTGGTTGGAGACGAGTTCGGGATACGTGGGACCCAGTGTCGAGGCGACTTCGTCGTACAAATGGTATAGAAGATGGGGATTTTGAAATATGTCCGTCGATATTTTAAATGATTTACGCATAATTTGTTTCAGATTGAGGCTGAAAAACAATACAATCATTATCAATTCAAAACAGTATTTTATTAATAAAAATGTAATACATTATTGTTATTTTTTCTAAATAAATGCATTTGTATGATATTTATATGTCTATCACAAATAACTGACGGATAACGCACAACCCAAAGATCGGTCATCCGTGCTATATTTGTCGGAATATAGAAATGATATGTATGTGTTAAGCATATTAATTTCAGTGGCTGCTCGGACAAGATCAGTGCGGCAGGTCGCACCTGGCGGCGGGGAAGGCGCCGTCGGCGAGGCAGACGGCGAGCATGCGCGCGTGGTCGGCCAGGCGCCGGTACGCGGCGCCCAGCGGCGCCGCCGCGCCCGAGTACGGGGCCGCGCCTTTGCTGTGCTGTTGACGAAACAAATGTGCCATTTAAGTACTTTTGAATGTATTAAATCAGGTCAAATATAAATCAAGGGAATGGATAAAAGGCATCAAAATTCAGTATACTCTCTACAAACTACAATATCTGTGTCTTTTATGTCGTGCTGGAAATGAAAGCGATATTTTATTTGCATTGTATTGAAATTTTTCTGCAGTTTTGGGAGTTTTGCTTGTTCCAGTTTGTAACGACATCACGAGTTTTGTAAATGTTGAACGTTGTTTGAAATAAAATGAAGAAATAATCGGTGGACGCCGAGCCTCACCGTCTCGATAGCCCGGATGATGGGGCGGAACAGGTCGGTGTCGTAGTTGGAGGCGACGCCCTGCAGCAGCGCCGCCGCGCGCTCCAGCCCCAGCCCCGTGTCCACGTGCCGCCGCGGCAGCGCCTGCACCTTGCCTTCCGAGTCTCTGTCAAAACATTTCACAGAAATAAAGTTTCTTCTCGCAACTGTATACGTACACAGTACAAAACAGTTTGTGATGTGGCATATGGTGTGACAACAACTTTGTAAAGCACTACGTTTGACATACCTGTGACACTGGATGAACACGATGTTCCATATCTCTGTGAGCGAGCCGTCGGGGTTCGCGTGGTGGATCTCGGTGCAGGGCCCGCACGGGCCCGCGCCGCCCATCTCCCAGAAGTTGTCTGCGGCGTCCTTGGCTATCAACCGGCTGGACGGCACACTGGAATACACAGGGATGGGAAACATTAAAACTTTTAAGATATTGAGAAATAAATATATGTATCTATAAAATTACATTCATGTTCATTAGCTTGTTTACATTAAACACGTGTTTTTAATTGTAAATAAGGCTATATTAAGGGCTCTATCCAACATTTATACATTTACAATGATAATGTCACAATTTGTTTACAATACAAACCCCACAGATAAAGATTTTTTTATTTACATTTATTAAAAGTGTCTAATATGACTAGTTGTCATTTAGGATTATTGTTAATCCACTAAAAATCCACATGTTATATAAAAGCAACAAGTTATATATATTGTAACACGATGTTACAATATAAATAACGTTAACTAATAAAACTGTTTTTAGTATCAATAATCAAACAATGTATTTTTATGCCTACACTATAACAACTTTTTTACAGTTTTTTATAAGATAATGAGGTAAAGCAGAGGGCACCATCAGCTACTTCTCGCCTATGTCTATGGATGTATTATGAGTACCGCTTACCCAATTTGTTTCCAGATATCCCTACACTCCCTGTCCTCGGTAATGTTGATGACTGGATCTCCCGCAAAGTAGGTCACCACCAGGTTTTCAGGCTTCAGCCTGTACGGTCCCAGAAGCAACTCCCAGGCCATTTGACATGCTTCTTTCTAAAATATCATAAAGAGTAATTATCCCTACCACTTCATATGAATAAATTTTTAGAGTTTAAATACAAAAAAATAAAAATTAAAAAATCAAGAAGCTAAAATTTCTTTAATCGTAAGGTGAAAAAAATATTTTATCAAAAAGCGCGTCGTAGGCCGCGCTTTCCACTGTCTGCCCCTATGTAACTAAAATCTTTTAAACAACATTACATACTCTACAATGCATATAGTAAAGATATTACAAAACAAAAAAAACTCTTTTTAATAGAATATATTACAACTTTTTTTTAATTGATAAGGACTTGTAATTATTTATGACATTATAACAATTTTGCTGTTAGGTTAACATAGTTTTCAGTAATATACAACAATCTTCCACTTCTCTGATAAGATAGTATCATCACGTCATACCTTGTAATAATCCCCAAATGACCAGTTGCCCAGCATTTCAAAGAAAGTGTGATGATATCCGTCCAAACCCACCACATCCAAATCATTGTGCTTGCCGCCCACTCTGATGCATTTTTGAGAATTCACTGCTCTGAGGCATGGTGGCTCCACAGTACCAAGGAATACTTCTTTGAACTGGAAAATTGGTAAGATAGTATTATGCCAGGGGTTCCCAAACTTATTTTGTGTACTGCCCACTTGGAGAATAAATTATGTTTTAGTGCCCCCATTTTTACACCTATTTAAAAACCACTATTCTATACAACACCCACATTTTTCTGGGTCTTTTACCACCTTTAGGCCTGCAGCGCCCACAAGGAGGCATTATCACCAACTTTGGGAAAGGCTGTATTATGCTATCAGAAAATATGTAGTGAGCATGGATTCCATCTATATGTGGTTAATGTCTCTCCGCATTCATTTTACGAACGGCTAAGAAATGGAGTTCCCTCCCTCACGAGTAGATTTTCAAGGCAAAAGTTTATAGCCATTATTTGAGTCCACATCTCTCTCCTTAAATTTAAACGCTGCTTCTCTCCAGGTGGGATTAAAGTCAAAAAACTCAAATCTTCATTAAAAAAACAAGAAAGTATTAAAGTTTTAAAAAAGACGGCAAACCCTCACCTGGTGCATACCAGCGTTTACAAATGGCACAGTTGGGTCGCAAAGTGGGATCACAGGACTAGATTTTACATGTTTGTGACCATGCTGACCCACAAAATACTCGATAAATGTACTTCTAATATAACTACTTGAAGTTTTAGACCGAATTCCTTTAAGATGATGCAGCAGCCGAAACTTAACTGGTATTCGAAACATTGTAAAAAGGCCAATATTTTCATAAAATAACTTTCAGCGATCTGAGGCGAATTAGCCTATTAAATGCAAAATTTTCTATTAATAATTTTTTTCTCATAAAACAAACAACATTGTTGTTTCTAATAGCGTAAATCTACGAGACGTGTGTCAAATACGTCAATCAATGTCATGTCTTATCACTATTCAAAAATGTCAAAAATTCAATCAGCTGCATCAGCTGACAATTTGTGTCAATTTCAGTTTGGCTCTCAGCTGCTGTATTTCAAAGAGTAAAGTAATACATAGGGAAACTCTATTCAAAGAGTAAAGCTCGGGAGTAAAGGTTGTATTTTTTCCCTTGTATTTTTTTCGTACCAAGTAACGGCTGTACTGTACTGTAATGCTGTACCCTAACTTTATAACAACAAAAAACAATACACTAATGTTAAAACAGCAAGAATTACTGTTTTTATCGGTAAAGTTTTTCGTTTTAGGAAAGGCAAAGAAGTAGTCATTCTTTAAATATTTTTACCATGATTTTACTAAACCCTACCTTCTTAATTATTATAATCTTTTTGATACAGGGAACGATAACCGAGAATTTGTATTTTTTATTTTAGGGGTTCTGAAAAATGAAATGTTGTCAATTATCTTCTGCGAGTCTGACGTCTTATGTCATTGTCAATTGACTTGCCAGTTGATTTAATTTTCACTACTTGACATTTTCAATATTGGTTGTGTAAAAATTCCGAAGAATTCGAGAAAAATGTTTTTACTTGATGAATTTACCTCACATTAATATTTAAGAAACGAACACGTGTTAATTCGTCACTGGCATCATATTCCGAACAAATATTAAGTCAACTGTTGTAATTCAAATGTATATATCAACACCGACCAATTGTTGTGTTGTCATTTTTAAGGACACGTAATTCCTAGTAGTTTTGTGATATAAATTGAATTATGCGTCGTTTAGAGTTGCTTGTGATTTGGATGTGTATAGCTGTAGTGGCTGGGGAGTTGTTGGGGCCAAACAGCGATAAAGATGACGAGGAAGACCCGAAAGAAATGCAAGATGATGAGGAAGAGATAATTCGAAGAATCAACCGTGATGTCGGGGAGACGGACATCGAATACGCTCGCCATCTCACCGAGGCTGTAAGGAAGGAGATAGTGACTCTAAAGGAGTATGCCGAAGCTATGAAGAAGCTCAAAGAGCCGAAACAGGAACAAGAAAACAGAGGTATATTATTCTCTTTTGAATATCTAATTGTGTTAAATTTGGTTATACAAGATAAAAATGGTATATACTGAGTTTATTGTGAAGAATAAAAATATTAATGTTTTAATTGTTTAAATTTTGCCTTTTTTGGCAAAATACATTAAATATTTTTATTCTACAGCATCAACAGTTTCAATAACTGAATGTTGCATCGTCTGGGCAGAAAAAAACTCATAATTATAACCAATAATTTTGCTTTTTATCTTTGCAAGAAAGATCTCTCCATTTTCTAAAATAAATATTATAAATTTGAATGTATATTTATTTATTTTTTTCTACATTTAAAACATAATGTTTTCATATTTAGAGTTGATGAATTAGAGAGTTTTTACCCAAATCGTCTCATTGGGTCTGTGAGTAAAGCTGTTAGTTACAACTATTTGCAAAAAGTAAATTGAACTTCCACATATATTTTTCTACTAGACCTTCATAAGAATCAAACTTGTTTGCCCACAGATTTACACTTGGAGCAAATGGAATATACCCTTAAGCTTTTGAAAAAGAGTCTGCTACGGCACACTGATCCCATTTGGATAGACAACCCCAGAAATCATCACACAGAGGACACTAATTCTGAGGTACTAAGATATATACAACAACTGTTTAACAATTTTAACTTGAAAGTTACTTGCAAAAGGACCAAAATTTATACCACCACTGGTATAACAAAAAACATAAATGTTTATTTTATATTCTTGAGCTATTTAACAATCTGAACTTAAACATTTCTATCCAACAGGTACTGTAGCCTGTATACAATAGTCATGCTCACTTTCATATACATATTGTGTGAAAATGACGTTAAAAATTTCCATTAATATCATATATGCTTTTTATTATGTTTTGAGTGACTTGAATCTCACCTGAGGGAAAGCAACAATGAAGTCTAAGGTGGAGCACGCAAACTCAAGTAATGCCCAAAAAATAAAATTACATTAAAAACAAATAACGATTATTTAAAATGCAGTATGATTAAAATATTGTTCCATACCATCATAAGCCCTAAGGTTTCCTGGTTTCGGTGCCATTTCAAACTTACTTTATGGTCATTTTATCAAGCGATTTCCGAGCAATTATTAAGTGATCTTACTTTGTATTTACTTATTTCCATATTTATATTTTATTATTAACTCTTTTATTTTTCTCTATTAACATGAATGTAAAAAGTCTCTATTTATTTATGATCACCAACATAAATACAGCAATAAAATGAAAATAGCATTTTAGCTGGCTCCATGTACAGTTAAGCTGCATTACAATCTCGAAATAAAGTATGTTAAAAATAACTTCTTTGTCTAGGACAAATTAGAAGAGAATCCACAAGACATTTTGGACACATTGCCGCCTCTGCCGGAGGAGACACAACCTGAACTTTCTCCAGAGTTAAGTGAAGGTTAGTGTTCACTAGCTCTCGTTTATATACATATTCGTAGTTTCGGCATAATGAGGACCAAAACTACTTTCTTTCAGCATTTCTTCTCAGCAGTGGTCATTCTGAAATGCTGGTAGTCTATAGCTTGATTGAGATTTAAATGTTTATTAATTAGTAACATGAAAAAGTGCCTGCAAAGGTCTAATTTCTGAATTAATATTTTGATTTGATTTGAATCTGAATGGGCAAGGTCTACCAATAATGAAACTCAAAATTTTGCAGCAAAAATAATGTTTGAAGAAGCCGAATTAAAGCTTCGCCGCCGTTCGCCCGACCTGTCGAAGATAGCCTCTCAAATCAAGCAGGCCGCGGACGTCGGCTACGCGCCGGCGAAAATAAAGCTGGCGTGGCTGTACCTCTTTGGAGAAGGTTTCGACATGGATGTGGAAAAAGCCAAGGCCATATTTGAAGAGCTGGCGGAAGAGGGAAATGCTGACGCACAAGCAGTATGTTTCGGTTTGAAAGTTAAAACTTGCCCTGTTAAATCACATCTTGTTTTTAATATTGATGTACGTAGTGGCTCGTCCGGGCAAGTACCACACTCCCACAGAAGACCGACGCCTGAATGGCGGCTATCAGCCGCCATGCTTCGTCCGGCGAGTGGGAGAGCCGGAGGCCCAACTTCGTCGGGGGTTTTTTATAGGCCGGCAACGCTTCTGTGACCCCGCGGGTGTGGCAGTTGTCTATGGGCGGTGGGGATCACTTAACATCACATGACCCGTCTGTTCGTTTGCCTCCCTCTATTATACATAAAAAAGTGGAGTATAAGCCTAATCGGAAAATGTTTCGAAAATTAATTTTGGAATCTTTTTAACCTTTTCTTTGGAAAGACCACTGTTGAGAAGATGAGCGGTACGGAATTTATGTGAAAAAAAGTTTTGTTAAGATGTACTGCAAAATTGCGAGGAAACAGTTTTTGAAAATTTTGTAGGGTCTAGGGTTCCTGTACGCGACGGGCACCGGGGTGCCGGTGTCGCAAGCCAAGGCCCTGGTGTACTACACGCTGGGAGCTCTAGGCGACAGCTCAGAGGCTCAGATGTCGCTCGCGTACCGTTACTGGGCGGGCGTGACGGTGCCCGCGTCGTGCCCCAAGGCCATGGACTTATACATGAAGGTGGCTGCCAAGGGTGAGTAATGAGGTTACGATTCACATTAAGAAACGGCGATAGATCGGGCGTGGAGTTGAACTGATTTTGACGAGCGGCGCGTGCGCAGTGGCGGCGCAGGTGCCGCTGAGCGGCGGGCCGGCGGTGCAGCGCGTGCGGCTGGTGGACGAGGCGGAGGGCGGCGGCGCGCTCGACACCGACCTCATCGAGTACTACCAGCTGCTGGCCGAGAAGGGCGACGTGCAGGCGCAGGTCAGCCCCTAGCTTAGTGCTTTCTCTTATACTCCTTTTAATTAATAGCTTTTGCTTATTTTTATTTTAGACTAGGTAATGCCCGCGACATCGTTCGCGTAGTTTTTACGATAATTGCAATACATTATTGTTCGGTTACAATAAATTATATCGTTCGAGAACAGTATATTTTTTCGGGATAAAAAGTAGCCTATCTTGTATTCTAGATTACAGTCCATTGCTGTAGCAAATTTCATCCAGATCCGTTGGATAGTTTTTGTGTGATGCGCGTGCAAACATACAGACAAAATTTTTAAAAGCAATAGTTTTAGCTTGTATAGGCTCTATAAAGAGCCCCTACATATTTTTTTTCTGAAATATCTCCCATATACAGACATAGCTCAGTTACAATTATATTATATGTATAGATACATGAAAAAATATATGAATAATGTGCTTGCTTCTTATATTTATCTTAATATTCAGATTATTTTTCATAATTGAGTGTGACCAAAAGTTGTTGTAAGTTGTTGTTAACATTTGAGATCATTTCCTATCAGTTTGTAAATACTTGCGAAATTCTAAAGTAACAGTATTGATAAATATTAACGGGCTGGCAGGTGGGCCTGGGGCAGCTGCACTTCCAGGGCGGGCGCGGCGTGCCGCTGGATCTGAACAAGGCGCTGCACTACTTCTCGCAGGCCGCCAAGGCGGGCAACGCCGTCGCCAACGCCTTCCTCGGCAAGGTAAGTATTGTTATATCATTTTGTTAACAGCCATTACCCGCTTTTGACTTTATTTGCTCAAAAATAGGGTAATTTAAATTATGCTCGAAAATTGTACTCTTAAATCGAGAATCGCTCAAAAGAAACAAGATTTTTTGGCACATAAATAATTCTGCTAATCAAACGTCCCTCGATGAGAGATTTCTTACTTCTTCTAATATCCACTTGCATCTATAGCCCTAAAATATTTATTTATTTTGATATATATTTATTTATCCTGAGACGGTTCCGCTATATCACGCGCACTGCTTTTGCTCTTGAGATAAAAGTTACTAGATATATTGATTACTTGACACTAAAATATTTTTTCGAATAAGGTGTAATTTACAAGATTAGAGCGTTTAACCAAATAAAAAACTTTTTGTGCTTCATAATATAATGAAATGCGGCTTAGATCTACCTGGAGGGCGGCGCGGACATCAAGGCGGACAACGAGACGGCGCTGCGCTACTTCCGCAAGGCGGCCGAGCTCAACAACCCCGTCGGCCAGAGCGGGCTCGGGCTCATGTACCTGCAGGTGACCGAACGCGGACAAATCTCATTGGCAACCTGAAAAAATCGACCGACGTTTCGTAAATAGTCGGCCTACACGTTTCCCATAATAGGTGGTAAATATGAAGGTTGACCATCCCTGTCGCCATAGATGCAGTAACGACATTAATGTAACAAAGTTTTGATAATGTAACGGAAACTTTTGAAGAAATTTTAGTGACAATAATGGTAAATTCTATAGTCTTCTTCATCTGTTATATATTATTTATTTGAATTATTGTTACGATACACTGTTATTTGTTTCGTAATTAACTCTTGGAAATAAGTACATACAAATAAGTGCAGATTATGTTAATTTTTGCAGGGCCGGGCGGTCCCTAAAGACCCGTCGGCGGCGTTCAAGTACTTCACGCAGGCCGCCAACCAGGGCTGGGTGGAGGGACAGCTTCATCTCGGATTCATGTACTTCGGTTAGTTGCAATACCCTATTTTTGATTAAGTTTTTAATATCAAATAATAAAGAGAGGTAGATTCACGTTTTATTTCTCTGTAATTACAGATAGCAAGAAGTTATTTTGGCAGCCACTTTGAGTTTCTCGATACTTATGGAGTATAAGTATCGAGAAACTCAAGGTTTCTCTCTTTCAGTTGGAGTTTCTCGGTCGTGCTAAACTTAATAATTAGATCTGCTTTAACTCAATAGTCTTTTTTTTTATCTTCAAACTGAGAAAATTACACCGTAAAATGAACATTTAACCGCAAGTAGAAAAGTTATTGTCACACACGATATTTCGTTTGGGTATACATATATTCTGGGATTATGAATTTCGTCCGAGTCCGTCGATGACCGGTCGTCTGCCGCAGGCGGCATCGGCGTGCGGCGGGACTTCAAGCAGGCCAACAAGTACTTCTCGCTGGCGTCGCAGTCGGGGCACGTGCTGGCGCTGTACCACCTGGCGCACATGCACGCGCAGGGGCTCGGCGTGCTGCGCTCCTGCTCCACCGCCGTCGAGGTCTGTCCGCTGTCTGTTGTCGCTTTAACTGTGTCGGTGCGCTAAGTCTCATGGTCGAACTTTATCACCGTCTGGTGTCGAATAACCTTGCAATATGTGGGAGAAAAAAATATATAGGGGCTCTTTATAGGATTTATAGAAGCCAAAACGAATGTTTGTACACGCGTCACACAAAAACTACCGAACGAATCTGGATGAAATTTGGCACAGCGATGGACGATGACCTGGAATAAAAGATAGACTACTGTTTATCCCGGAAAAATGTACGGTTCCCGAGTAATCTACGCGGTCGAAGTTGCGGGAATTAGCTAGTCATATATTAATATGTTAGGAGACGATGAGAAAACGACAATGAAATAATTGTACCGATGGTATTCCTCCGTTTGTGGCCGCTGCGCTGCAGCTGTTCAAGAGCGTGTGCGAGCGCGGCGCGTGGGGCGCGCAGCTGATGTCCGCGCACGCGGCGTGGCGCCGCGCCCGCGCCGCGCCCGCGCTGCTGCAGTACCTGGCGCTCGCCGAGCGCGGATACGAGGTCAGATACGCAGCATTTTTTTATTCATTTAATTTTTCCTCATTACCCGGCTGCGGCAGATCGGGCGAATCACCATCATCTGCCTGCCCTGCTCCCATATTATTTGGGGTCGGCGCAGTATGTCTTATTCTTACATACTCTTCTGACGATGATGACCCGACTGCGGCAAATCGGGCGAATGTATGTATGTAGATTTCTATGTTCCCTCTTAAGGCTCAAAGAGTTTGAAGGATTTAAATATACGAGGTATCATTGTCATAACAGTGCTAGTGACTTTAGATACATAAAAAATGCAAAATAGCGAATTCATGACGTCATAAAATTGGGGTAAAAATTTTTTTCCATCAAAACCCGTCGAGTGGGGTATCAAAAGAAGGGTTTTTAATAGCGATTCTACATACTTTACTACATAGTTTGTTGTTTTTATTACACTTTTCATACTAAAAAGTCGAAAATGAAAATAATTATTTAAAAAAAAATCCGACTGTAAATGTTAATGACTACCTAAAAATAGAAAAAAGAGCTTTGTATATATTTTAAATAATTGCAGGCGGGATAAAACAATCTACAAGCCATCGTTGTATCTACCAATTTGTCCCGCACATAATTATTATAATTACGTTTAAACGTGACCATTCTATCTATAAAAAAGAAGTGTCGTATCTCGAACGCTCGACAGGTGGCGCAGTCGAACGCGGCGTACGTGCTGGAGGCGGGCGCGGGCGCGGGCGCGGCGGGCGAGCGCTGGGCGCGCGCGCGCCAGCTGTGGGCGCGCGCCGCCGCGCAGGGCTGCAGCGCCGCGCGCGTCAAGCTCGGCGACTACCACTACTACGGCTGGGGCACGCCCGTCGACCTGGAGCTGGCCGCGCACCACTACCGCATCGCCTCCGAGCAGCTCAACAACGCGCAGGTCGGATACATTATATACTCGTCGTTCATCGTATACTAGCTTTTATTCGCGGCTTCGCTCTTGTCAAATTTGGTCTGTATATGTTATTCTGACGTATAACCTATATTACTGTAAAGTTTCATCCGAATCCATTCAATAGATTTTTTGTGAAAGAGTAATAAATATATAATATAAATCTATCGATTCTTCATAAACTTTCACCTTTATAATATTAAATAAAAGTAACATACATATATGTATATGAACTTCATGGTGGTCGACGATCAGATCATAATGTAATAATCGTTTTCCGATCGATAATCTCGTGAATAACATCGGCCCGGTCGGCGCCGCAGGCGACGTTCAACCTGGGCTACATGCACGAGCGCGGGCTGGGGCTGGCGCGGGACCTGCACCTGGCGAAGCGCTGCTACGACCTGGCGGCGGACACGGCGCCCGAGGCGCGGCTGCCCGCCGCGCTGGCGCTCGCCGGGCTCGGCGCGCACGCGGCGCTGGAGTCGCTGCTGCAGGTGGCCATGCGTCTTAGTCAAATTGGAGAGTGCGCTTTAAGACAACGACCTCCCTAATGTAAAGGTTAACGTACTTGACCATACTCCCGGGTTCGATCTCCGGTCAGGTCATGTTGAAGAATTGCCTTTTTCTGATTGGTCTGGATATTAGATGTTAATCTGTATATGTACTTATGAAATATAGTATCGTTGAATTAGTATCCCATAATACGAGTCTCGAACTTAGTTTGGGGCTAACTCAATTTTTGTGATTTGACCATATATATTTATTAATTTATAAATCAAAGATATGAGTTGACTTGAATGCGTTTATTTTCTTACACTCTTCTTAAAATACAGAATGTGAATGCGATGACGGCCCGAAGTAAATCGTGCATGCTTTGCATTTACTATGTACAATTTAAGCCCACACACCGTCGCTCCAGCGCTAAAATGACTGCTAAATTTGCGACATACTTGTTAGCTTCGCTAACATTGCATTCCGTTTCAGTCTGTATTCGAGAGCCCCCTGGCGATGATATTCCTGACGGGCGAGAGCACGATCGCGTCCAACTGGGACCTGTACCTGATGACGGCGCTGCTGGGCGCGCTGGGCGTGGTGCTGTACCTGCGGCGGCCCCCCGCCGCCGCCCCCGCCCCGCAGCCGCAGCCCGACAACTGACCGGTTAATTTGTAACTCTACGAATATATCTTACTGTCAGTGTATTATAGACGAAACTACTTTGCTGACAAAACGAAAGACGTTTATTTTTTATCACATTTGAATTTGAGTGTTGTGAAAATTAATCCAGGGATTCAATATTGAATTCGTAAAAAAAATTAATGATTATCTCCAAAAGTATTTAGACGATTATTTTTTTGTTATTTTCGTCCTCTCTTACATTATGCTTTGAACATGTTTAACAATTTATATAAATGAGTTTCGCTATCCATTAGTTTTCTACACGATTTTTGAGTGATACTTATAACTTATATAAAAAATGTTATCTGGTAGTTACAAGACAAGAATCGCGGTTACATCTAGTTCTAGCCGGGTATAACACAAAAACCATACCTAAACCTAACCTATTTTCTCGGCTATACCTAGTCGTACTTCTACTTCAAGGTGTACTTCGCCTATTAGCCATATATATAATAAAATTATAGTTTAAGGCAGTGTTTGCTGCCTAATATCGAATCACAAGATGCCAAATCTGAGATAAAATCGATACTTATTTATTCAACACGTCACTATTTCCTTACAAAGTGAATTTTAATTTAAAATAAATGAACTTCTTTACTTTCTTCTACTTCTTCCTTTATATAACTAGTTTTTTGTTGAAACCAAAGTGAGAACATTTTGATGGTGGAAAGTGCACAATGATGTACATAGAATGTAGAGGGGTGTTTTAGGCTTTAAAAAATTGTTTATTCAATATATTTGCTGGCGAAATACGATCGAAGCTCGTCATAACTATTTATTTATCCGACCGACAACAATCAAAATGGCGGGACAGAAGACCCATTCACTGTTTCGTCTTTATGATTCAGTACTTTCTTTCATACAGGTTTCACAATTATACCTGCCAGAAATATTTTCTTATAAATTACGATGGCAAGGATATATGTTTTCTAACATTTTGATAAACTTCTTGTAAATAAAACTGAAATATATATAATTAAGTTCTCGCCTTTTTTATTCCCCTGTTCGCTTTATTATACTTCTTGGTTTTAAAAAAATTACATGGACCAACAATGAGGCTGTGCCGAAATTATCGCATCCTGTATGTGGAAAAATACTTTTGTGTGTTAAATTATGGGAAAAACGAATTTTTCCAGACTTGGAATCTAGCCAGAACGATTGTTTGCCCTCTTGAGCATCTATATACTAAATTTCAACGAAATCGTTAGACCCGTGTCCGAAAACACGTGACGAAATATATATACAAATATTGCTCGGTTAATATTATAGGTAGGATATGGGGTTATATTTAAAAATGAAAAAAGAAGGTATTGACTACTATTTATTATATATACAAATATTGCTACTTATTAATAGGACGTGAGCCCCTGGCTCTCCATCATCTCTATCTTGCGCTCGATGTCGTCCGCCGTGAACTCGTACTCCACGCTTTCCTGCTTCACGTCCTCGGCTTTATTTCTCTGATAATTATTAAAAAAATACAGTTAAAGCGCCAGGCAAGAGTCGTATGATTCGTAGACGACAACGAAGCCGATTGGTGGCTTTACTGTTGGTAAAAGAAAATTTTTCCACACTCAATAGGATTGATCGTATTACAGAACTTTTATTACTAGATTCTTGATTACAAAACACGTGAAAAAATAACTATAGTTAAAGATTGTTTATATTGATATCGGGTGTTTAAAAGCTAGGCATTACTGACAAAATGCTACCAATTTGTTCTTCAAAACATCAATGCCATGTGTATACGTGTTGATGGAAACAAACAAAATCTTGTATAAAACGATTACCCAAAACTGTGAATATTCCGGCGAAATGGCCTGCAACTCTGCGATCTTGTCCTCCATTTCCTTGAGGCGGCGGTAGATGTCGGGCGCGACCGGGCGCATGTTCAGGAACTGCTCCACGGCGGCCACGCGCTCCGCCACGCCCGCTCCCGCGCCCGCCGCCGCTCCCGCTCCCGCGCCCGCTGCCGCGCATGCGCACGCGCACGCCGCCTCCGCGCGCCGCTGCGCCGTCAGCTGCACGGTCTGCGGGCCCCACTCGTTGTGGACTTTGCGGACTGGAACATCAAGCTCGTTTTACACTTTTCACGATCTTCTCTATATTAAATAGAGCACTGAGATTATGACGATACACTTGCAAATCGCTAACATAGGGACACGCGATCTTAATTTAGATTAGCGATCGGTAGGCTTTGTACTTAGGAGTGAGAGTGACCGCTGACGAGATCACTTTGCAAATTAACTAATTTTAAATTTAACAATTATAATGAATTGGCAGATCTAAAAAATATGTTTATTCATGCTATCAGAAAAATATTCAAACGTTTTTAAAATTCGGAGATTCCCAATGCTGTGGCCAAAAATCTGACCAACCACTACAAAAAAATCTACTATTACTTTTTATTGTGGGTAAAATCCTCACCGATACCCTCCGCTCGGGGGAGGCATTACATTACTTACATTTAGCATTTAATGTAGCAAAATTTTGGTAAGACTCTTAACTCTATTTAATCTTTATAGGATCTACTTAATACCCACACCGAGATCTATTTCCAGAACGGATTTCTTTTGTCAATAAAACTGACGCAACTTGGAATTATAATTATACCAACTTTTCAAATGTCCTTTGGAATCGCTTCGCCGTACGAACTGCATGCGCACGCGCGCGCACGTCTCCGTGTCTCCCGTCTCGCTCGCTCCCTCCGGCGTGAAGTCCTGTATGTTGCTGATGTTCACTTGCTCTCTCTTTCTCTCGATAAAGTTGCGCATGCGCTTTTCTAGCTCCTCGTTTGAAACGTTTATTTGGACGAGGGATTTGTCAATTTTATGTCGGATTTGTGGATGTGGATTTTCTAGGGGACCTGCAACGATGGTTTTATTTGTAACTATGGTTCAACTGTTTTTAGAATCTGCTGCATGAGTAACAGTTAACGGTTTCTGTTTAAGATAAGAACTTTTATTATTTATTATGATCTGTGTGTTTTTTTCTGTGGATTATATGATAAGCAATCATTTTCCCATCTTCATCGTGCCAAAAAAATTACATATTTGAGCAATTGTTTAAACAAAGTAGTTTGAATTCAGGTTGCGGGCTAGCGAATATATGACAACATACCTATACTAAACGTGATGCGTGTAAGAATGGCGAAATGTATTTCAGAAATCAAAAACATACTGTAAACATATATTTAGTTTATTAATGCAACAATTTTGCTACTTATATCTATAAAGCTACCCTGCACCCCTACTTCGGTAACAAAATAAACAAGGTATTCTATTTGTTCACGGATAGAACAAAAAAGGAACGAAAACTATTATGTACTTATAGTAAAAAACACTAAAAAACATACAACATTATTATGTACTTCTATAAAATTACAACCAAAAAAGAAATCAAGAATTTTGCATAAAAATTACAACCAACTGCTAATTAAATCTCTATTATATATTGAAATATATTTAATTTAATTTCATATACTTTACTATATATACTAGTCCATATTAGTGAAATATAGGTATTTTAATGATTTAATCATTCTGAAATTTGATCTATCTAACAAATAGGTTATTTAATAAGCCTAAAAATGTCATATTATATAATATGGACAAAATATAACAAGCAAATCTCTTATTATAACAGCCAAAGCGGGATTATTTCCACAATAATATCACATCTTTATACTTGCACATCAGCCCAAGTACTTTCACTTAAATACCTAGTATCATAGTGCAAAATAATATAATGTAATACCTATATACTTGTATCGTGCAAATTATATCATGTTAAATTTAACTGGATAAATCATTATTATATTCCGAGATGGAAAAGATCTAAACACTGAAACGCGGGAAACGATTAGTTTTGCTTGTAAAGCAACAAAATTCGGCTACCCATATGAAGCGGAAACTACGCGGTCTGGCCGCCATTTCTACGAGTACTCGACCACGCACATTCCTGGTTCTCCTTCCACTGGGGCGGCGCGCCGTCGTACACCTCCTTCTTCCAGATGGGCACGGTGGCCTTCAGCTGGTCGACGCAGTGCGCCAGCGCCTCCAGCGCGGCGCGGCGGTGCGCGCTGCTCACCGCCGCCACCAGCGACGCCTCGCCGCACGGCACCTCGCCCAGCCTGACACCGACAACGCACACTGTGCTCATCACCGACTATTCGACTTTCTCTTAAATCAATACAAATAACTTGTGCACTTTACTATAAAAAAGAAATATTACAAAAACAATAATATTAAAGATGCCCCTGGTAAAGCTTTTTTAGCATATAACAATCTAAACTGCTAGTTTCTTTTAGCGTTCTTTCTAGCAGTGGCCGTTCTGAAATGATAGTAGTTTTTTGTGTGTTGGATAAAGATATATTTAATATTGAGATTTTAATATTACAAACTGCTTGCTGCTGCCTGGGAATAGATAACGGCCTGGAGTTCATATATTCATTTGCAATCATATATTTAAGTACAAATGATGTAATTGAAACTTCTATGGGAGTGAGTTATATTTCAACATTATACTCGACCGTGCAGTATTAACGCCCCACATGATATAAGTATACCACCTTATTCATGAAAATCTGATAAACAGTGATAACACAATACGACACGTTACTGTAGTTATGACAGAATGCCGTGTGGAAAATTAGGCTGACTTAATTGCGAAGTTGGCCTCGAGTATGTCTGATGGTTGTGTAAACACAAATAACTATATCTGCAATTTTAATTTGTTTTCACACTAGTATCATTCTTCATATTAGTATTTTCATTCAATCCATCATATATGTAAACGCCAGTCATTATGAGAAATAAAACAAAAACACTGTTTTGGGTTTCTTCATTTTACACTCTACTTAATATAACTTCAGTAGAGTTCAGGCTTCTTCACATATTCACCAGATAAAAGAGAATTTCCCTTTCGAACACAGGTGCACCCCTTTAGGTTTCCCAAACCCTCCAGTATGAATGCTTTGATAATAATCATTCGCTTTTGCACTAGTGCTAAATCAGATGTTATTACAAAATAAAAAAATATATATGTATATAATCATACAGAACATTACAAAAAGGGAGAAGCTATAATTTTTAATAAATCAGAGAAAAATATGATCTTCCTTAATTAAAATAGGAGGAGAGATAAGATTTATAACATCAGATGATGCAATACTAGACCTTATCACACTCCGGATGATTTACGATGTCACTTTATGCGTGTACTTACATCTATCATGTTAATTTATATAATATTACATACATATTTTCTTAACAAAAGAGCTTGAAAAACTCTATTGCACCAACGATTTTGTTTAAACATATTATTAGGTCTTGTAAAAGAACTAACTCCAGTGAGTGTCAAAAACACCTACATTGCATGATCATACAGGACCCTTAAATTTTTTTTATGTATTTATGTTAAAGGGAGACAAACGAGCACGTCACGTGATGTTAAGTGATCACCGCCGCCCGTAGGCAACTGCAATACCTGCAGGATGAAATTAAACAAACCTGTGATAAATAGCTATGCTGTGCACTTCGGGCCACTTGTCCCGCAACTCATTGCAAATGGACTTCATAGCCTTCAAGGCCATAGACTCGTATGCTTCGTACTCCAGCCTCACCACCTGCACAAACAGCAGACGTTTGCTATTCTAACATAAGCTGTGGCAAGCATTTTTCAATCATGTGGAAATTAAGTTGTATTATTTCTTTATTTTGATCTCATAGCTTTTTTTCTTTTCTTTTTTATGTAAAAGGAAGGCAAACGAGCAGGCGGGTCACGTGATGTTAAGTGATCACCGCCGCCCATAGACACCTGCAACACCTGCAGGGTTACAGAAGCGTTGCCGGCCTTTAAAGTTTAGATTAGAATTTCATTCAAACAAATTAATTTGATTTTTATATAATAGGTGTTCCTTGCACACTTCAAATAAAAACCTTACTTTGACCAATGTAAGACTGCAGGAAATTCATCATCATTATAAAATTACTAGCTAATGCCGCGACTTCGTCCGCGTAGATTTTACGATAATTGCAATACATTAATTATTACTTGGTTACAATAAATTATATCCCTCGGGAACCATACATTTTTCCAGGATTAAAAGTAGCCTATCTTTTGTAATTGATAGTTATAGTCCAACGCTGTGCCGCCAAATTTCATCCAGATCCGTTTGATAGTTTTTGTGTGATGCGATTACAAACATACAGACAAACAAAAATTCTAAAAACAATAGTTTTGGGTTCTATAGGCCCTTTAAGAACCCCTATATATTTTTTCTTAAATATCTCCCATGTACAGACATAACTTAGTTACAATTTTATTATATGTAATAGTTTATTGATAACAATGTAAACATTAAGTAAATTATTATGAACACAAACCTTTTTACCCTCAAAATTGTCTCTAGTTGTTCCTACAAATATTGACACGGCGCCGCAACTGTTGTCCAGCACCAGGCTACTGACGGCATCCACGGACAACACATCCACTGTCAGCTTTAGATGATCCATTTTGACTTCAAGGATTCACAGTTATTTTTTTTTTGTTACCTGGTTAAATATGCTTATTATTTCCTTTTTTAAGAGAATGTTTTCATTTATCCACCACTTAAAGGAGGTATCACCGCGATACTGTCTTTGTCATTGACCTCGACATCAGCAGATTGGTCACAAACAATCTCGTTTTTGGCAAGCAATATGTTGTGTTTTATAGTTTCAAGATTATATGTGTCAGTAATCAAGTCCAGAAGGGACTGGTAACTCAATTTTGAAGGAAGACTTATTGTTGTTTCTCTAATGCCTGCAAGTTCTTTTGATTTTGCAAAAAACAATAATTTCACTGTAACGCTATGCTTTATATCCATCATTCATTCTGTGGAAAAAAAGAAAATTACCTGGCTAAGTTTGTTATCAAACTATACTTAGCTTTAAATACACAATTATTAAACCAATAATAAAAACTTTGTTAAGTACACTGTTTATATAGAAATAACCTTGTTTTTATAATAGGTCATTCATTAATATTATTGACTAATAATAACTATTAAGAAATAAATACATCCTATTATAATAATATTAACAGCTTATATCAGTTTCGTTTTATTTTACCTGCTGCTAAAGACGGACAATGTACAAAAATATAATTTACCTAACATTTAAGAACGTGCAGTCACTGAAGAAGTTTCGCGCACACTGACTGATAAAAGTGCACACATCTGATAAAAAGAAGCCCCGAAGCGATCATAACAACATTCGAATAACGAGCAGAGAGCACCTCGTTCAACAATAAAAAATTTGCCCGGTTTAAGCCATTATTATGTGCACTGAAGCGAAACCGATTTTTCGCAACTATAAACAGAACTCGTTTTAAATCACAAAAGTGCAGATTCAATTCGCATTACTCACAGTTTAATAAATATAGGTTAATCTTTAATACTATCAGATATTTTAATTATTTGACTAGGACTTGTATTAATTCAATAGAATTAATCTTTAGTAATAAGTAATAACGTTTATTAATTTTTATTTTAATAATTATAATTGAAAATATATAAAATATTACCTTGAAAAGAGTGTAAAAAAACAGCTTGTATAGCATATTATTTACGTGTGGGACATGACATGACATTGACAATAGGCATGGCGATCTGAGATCGATTAATCGTAGAATCGATTTTGTGGACAAAAAAAGTACATAATATCGATTTTTTAAATCGATATTATGTACTGAATCAATCCATTGAATCGATATTTCATCCTCTAAAATCAAGAATTGATTTTTTGAATGAAGTATATGTGTATTGTGGGGTCATCTGTTCCTTGCGAGCGCCTATTTTCGATTGCCGGCAACATCGCAAGTAATGGACGTAATCGGTTGGATCTTACTAGATTAGACAGATTGTTATTCATAAAAAGCTTGGATATTAAGCACTGGGAGCTATAAAGTTTATAGCTCCCAGTGCTTAATATCCAAGCTTTTTAATGTATCTACCTTAAATAAATATATTTTTTAACACTTGTTACTTTGATTGAGTAGTAAAAACTCTTTAATTACTAAATGGGTTTGTATTTGTCTTAAAAACATAGACTCATTATGCAAATCTGAAAAAGATCAATTTTTGCAAAATCAATTCTTTTCACCTCGATTTTTTTGTGGATCGATTTATTAGAATTCGATTCGATCGATTTAAAAATCAATCTTTTTTGGAAAGAATCGCCATCCCTAATTGACAATGACAAATCAATAATGACGACAAGGATAAATATATAGTCCTACGAGATACGTATTTGAAACGACGTACACCTATCTGTTTATTGAATGAGACATATTTTTTATGAAAGATAATTCACAGAAGAATATGAATCACAAAACTTGCCTAGCAAAATGTGGTCATGGCTATCCTTAATTTCAAGAAAGAATTTCACATACCCAAATGATGCAAACAAATATAGACCTTATCTAATCTTACTTTATGGTACATATTTATAGTGAATCCCGCTCTGAATTTGAATTTTTATAGCCTGTCAATATATCTCTTGCACATTTTTTCGCAGGCACGTTTACGTAACTATAA
>JADGIL010007009.1:0-17139 GCA_020352625.1 Cactoblastis cactorum | reverse complement strand
CCGGTCAGGTTAAGATGGGAAATATTTATTTTATAATTGACATTGGTCTTTGGTATTTATGATACTTTTAAAATAATAATAGTACTGGCTGGAAATTAAAAAAATATCTGCTTTATCCGTTAGATTTAAGAATAAAGTCAATTAAATATAATTGTACAGAGTATTTAAAATGTGTATTAAGTTTAGCTGTGGCAATTTTTTTTTCAGTAATTTGAGAATAGTTATTCACATTGTTAAATTTCAAAATTTTGTTCTAACTAGCAGCAAACTGTAGAGGTTACTTAGTAGTATCCCAGATGCAAGTCATAAACTTAGTTCCGGGCTAATTCAAAGTAAATTAATTGGTCCCTATATATTTATTAAATTTCTGTGTGTTATATTCGAATTGATTGGAAAATTAAATATGTAGTTTATTTTTTTTTTATAAAATTAGACAAAGGATGTAAGTTTATAGTAGCTAACTGTGATTGATTATTTACATTCACATTATAAAAATCATTCTGAATGTAAATAATCGTCATCTGCATTTTACAACTTGTGAAAATTTACTAAAGAAGATAATTTTGCTTGCCATTGTGAATCATTTTGTCTGGATTTAAGTGTCATTCATTTTGAACCTCCCATTGAATCAAGCCTCGGGGTTATATTAAAAAACACTTCGAATAATAAAAACTCGCCAACCGCCATGCTCCGTCCGGTGAGTGGGAGAACCAGGGGCCCTCCCCATTTGGGGAATTGGGCCTCCGGCTTTTTATAGACCGGGTTTTTTAGCCGGCAACGCATCTTTGACCCCGCGGGTGTTGCAGTTGTCTATGGGCGGCAGTGATCACTTAACATCACATGATCCGCCTGCTCGTTTGCCTCACTCTAAAATAAAGAAAACTATTTTTAAAGAAATACTTGTATTTCTCGGCTCAAGATTTCAATTTCAAAAACTTGTTATCGTCATACCGTTTAATATTTTTTCTGGGACGATTGTACGGTATTTTTCCCTAGAGTTTATTAGGGGCATTTCGTAAAGTGAAATCAAACAAGTTTTCATCAACAAGAACGAATCCCGAGGAGACACAAGTGGCGGTGCTCTACAATTTAATATCTCTTTTACTAGATCTCATCTCCTCATAACAACAGAAACAAATTAAAATGTATATTAGCTTATTGTCCTCAAAGATACCAAAACTAATGAGATTAGTATATATTTTTTTTTATATTATTTGCTCTCTGGAGGTTGATAAAATTGAGATAAAAAATGTTCTTAGTGCTTTTCAAGTCTATAATCTACCTATGCACCAAATTTCATCAAATTATACCACTAGTTCTTGCGTTATAAATCCTGTGGTAATTTAGATAAAAAAATTATATTACTCTACAAAAACTTATAATTTGTTCTACTCTTACCAATGTTAAATCCTTTTCTTTGAAAAAATACTGTAAAAATGAACTATAACACAAAAATACCTATGTGAAAAGGGCTTTTCAAAGATGCATTAAGATTTTCCTTTTCAAGTACGAAACCCTGATAACCAGCTTGGCCAGGTAGATATAAAAATACACATCAATCACCGAACCAAACCACGCTGGCATTAAAACATCAATCACAAAATACATAATCGTGATCGGAACAGCAAAATATGGAGAGTGCAGAATTGCAAATCTATAATTTAAAATCTCGTTTTTACACATAAAATAAACATATGAGTTGTAAGCAACAACAAAAAAGGAACTATCTTGAATTATTCTGAAATGATAATTCTGCTAGTTTAAATTTACTAAATCTTAATTAACTTCAGAAATAAACGAATATTCATTCATTCATAAGTATGAGAGGGTTTACTTGAATTCACTTGACAAAACAAGTTGGATAGAATAAATAATCTTCTTTATTGCATTGCTTTTTGGTGCTATCATGAGAATCTTCCTAGAAAAGGAAGGCTAAAATAAATAATATTTTTTTTTAACTAAGGGTTTTTATTAAGGATTTGAGTACGTTTAATTTAATCCTCAGCCTGTAAATTCAATGATATCAAAGGTAGTACATACAAACTTAAGTAATGTCTTTTCACTCTTGCATTTAAGATCCCCAAATCGAACAGCGACACATAGTTGAAAATAACGTTTTACATTTATTTATAATTTTTTATAACAAGTTACACTTTTATAAACGTGTATTTTATTTATTTTTACAAAAAATAATTCATCTTTGTAAGCCTCCTTTATTTAGTATTCAAATAAAGTATCATTACAAAGCCCTTCAAAAATTATTCTACCTCTGTATGCTAAACATTTTGATCCACATTTTTCCTGCGACGCATAACAAGATAATGTATTTATTTTTATCTACAGTTTGTTAATTTATCATGACATAAATTGATATCACTTTTATTAATGAAAATATTTCACATATTCACAAAATCACTTACGTATGACTAAAATTACTTTGAATATACATGATTAACCGGTTTTATTCGAATCTGTATACACCCTAACTAAATATTTATTTAAAAGAATTTTAACTAATTTCATCGACATGCACAATATCGTTGAATTTGAAATTATTTTAGTTTGTTGAAAAAAAAAACACTGTTTATATGCGTAGTTATTTACATAAATTCGTACTAATATTGTATACGGGAAAGTGTGTTCGTTTGTTTTCATGTCAAAACGGNNGATTAGTATAATTTTTTTATGTTTAGTTGATGAGTTAGATTTGACGCAACTGAAGCCGCGGGCAAAAGCTAGTTGTTTAGGAATCAGTTTTAAAATGATTAAAATGAATTATTGAATTCTTTATGAGTTAATAAAATAATTTAAACTGAAAAAACGCAATTATTTGCCATCGTGCAATACACTTTTGTATAGATAAGAGAAGAAAAGAGCGTATCCCATAAAGGCCGGCAACGCTTCTGTGACCCGCCTGGTGTTGCAGGTGTCTATAGGCGGCGGTGATCACTTAGCATCACGTGACCTGCCTGCACGTTTGCATCCCTCTTTCATAAAAAAAAATAGATCTACAGACAAAACAACCTTGTTATAACAATACATATCGTTAGAAAATACTTAACATCTTTTTTTTTTATAAATAAATATAGGGTCAAATCACTGATATTAAGTTAGCCCCAAAGTAAATTCGCGACTTGTGTTATGGGATACTAACTCAAAGATACTATATTTTAAAATAAATACACATAGGTATAGATAAATGTCTAAGACCCAGGCCAATCAGAAAAAGGTCATTTGTAAATCACCTGCGAAAAATAAAAATGTGTTCATTCTATCTTGTAAAAACAAAAAAACTATTAAAATATACATACATGATTTATTATCTAATACTTAATACCATAGTTACGTATTTCATACAAAGAAAAGAAAAATTATGGTCACGAATACCCATAAACTGATGTACTCAGCATTGTACAGTTCAATAAAAAATAAAATAAAAACACAAAATGGTTGTCCTTACAAGAAAATAAATGAAAAAATTATTTACGCATCCAAATTTCCTGTTGTCCCAATTTTATTCTTGTTTGTTGTTTAAATAGTCTTTAAATGGGTACGTTTTGCCGAGCAATTCATTTGACGTTGCTTTCATTTGGTTAATTTTCATTTGATTTAAATCAGAATATGACATTTTTTTAAATAACAATTTAGCAGGTAGTCTGCCTTATACTTTATAAAGGGGATACCCTTTCTACTTCGAAGGGAATAATAATTAAAAAAAACTTCATTAACACATAATACAATGTTTACAATAACTCAATTACTGTTAAAAACGTTAAATTTGGGTCTAATATGATCTCCTCATAGAGAATGACTATATTTTGAGGAGGGATTTTTAAAATATTGCTTTGTTTATGTCAGAGGGAGGCAAACGAGCAGGCGGGTCACGTGATGTTAAGTAATCACCGTCGCCCATAGACAACTGTAACACCCGCGGGATCACAGAAGCGTTACCGGCCTATAAAAAAAACCGCCCTCCTCAAATGGGGAGGACGGGGAAGTTGGCTCTCCGGCTCTCCCACTCACCGGACTCTCACTCACTCGCCGTCATTCAGTCGTTGGTCTTCTGTGGGAGTGTGGTACTTCCCCGGACGAGCCGGCCCATCATTCTTTCAGGCTTACCACTACAAAACATCTGAAGCACCGCTACTGGTACATCACTCTTACCGAATATATGTACTTACAGCAGAGGTATAAAATGTAAGTATTATATGAACAAAGCACACAGATTGTATGAGCTTCATAGTTCGAGACTTGTCTTATGAGATACTATAACACATACATATATACATATGTATAAAGATGCAAGGCCCAGACCAATCGAAAAAGATCATTACACCAAACGCCGATCGAACCCGAGACCTCCTGAGTAGGCGAAACATTATCCATAACGCTACAAAGGTCTTACTAGATTAATCCTGGGTAATATTTAAATTATCTCATTCAACAAACGTAAAGGCATTAACAATGTTTTCAACGAGTAGACTAGTAACTACGTATAAATGGTTTTGTGTGAAAGTTAAAGTTGGAGAACTCAATTTTAGAAGCTAGAGACCCTTCAAGATGCTCCTTAACTTAAGATCAGTTTTCTTAACGTACCCTGGTGAATAAATGTGACCCTTTGTAAGTTTTCTGCTGTCATAATGTAAGAAAATAGTATAAAGAAATTATATTTAAAAGTGAGAGAGAAAATTAATTTGAAGTAAAAGACAAATGAAAAAGCAGGTGTTTATACTCATACTGATGTAAGAAAGTGTAAAAGTTTGTTTTTTTGAATGTACTAATCTCTAAATTCCATATAAATTAAAAATGTTTTGTAGTATCAAAAATTAAAATAATCGATATTTTTATTTACTTCTAATCTGATATTGTTTTATCCCTATACGCCGCTTGGACCCCGAGATAGTTATGAACATATATTTGCATAACATTATATCATATTATATGGATGTTTCTTTCGGCATTTGTTCTTAGCAGTGGTCATTCTGAAATGCTGGTAGTCTTTAGCTTGATTAAGATATAAATAATTATTAATTATTGACCTGAAAAAGTGCCTGTGAAGGTTTAATTTCTGAATAACTATTTTTGATTTGTATTTTGATATTGCACCCTCTTAAGCAACATCAGTACATATAAATAAAATATTGTTTATCTTTCTGCATTTCCTGCTGCAATATGATACAAACTGCAGTGTAGTTTCTTTATTCGTGGAATAATTCAGCTCCTTTAATACAAGTACATATTACATCTATGCCATTGTAATAGTGGTGAAATTGCAATAAATCGGCATGGGTAAGTTGGTTTACTGTTTATTGTACAATTTTATTATATTTAATTTTATTATATTATATAGACAATTATTACAATGTACGGAAATATTTATTCTGTTCTGTATAAATACGGGTTCTCTTCGTTGCCCGCAAGTTAGTTCGCGTATAATCTACCTTTAGATTAGATAGTTTTATTTGAGATATAATTTTGCATATGAATTTATTTCTCATCTTCTATTTCAAAGAAGTAATCTGTCATTTAATTTTTTTAAGTCGTGGCGCATAGACAGACAGACAACTTCACTATACCATAATCAGCACAGTTACAGAATAAAACAGGTAACTTTCTATCAGTTTATATTAAACAAACAAGTTATGTTATCTAATTATACTAATTAATCTTATCTAGTAAATGCTCTTTCTATACTAATATCCTACTTATAAAGCGGAAGAGATTGTTTATTTGATGGAAGGCACTGATCTCAGGAACTGTTGGCCTGATTTAAAAAAATCTTTTAAAGGTAGATGGTCCATTTATCAAGGAAGGCTATAGGCTAATTTTTATCCAATAATATCTATGAGAACGAAATCAGTGTGGGTGAAACCGTGGGGCGGTCAAAATAATAAAATAATAAGTGACAGATATTTCACAACTACGCGGAAAATTCCTTAAACTGAAGGTTATTATCGATTTCCTAGAAACAAAAATCAAATAAAATATATTTACATTTGTGTGAAAGTCAGAAACAGAACTAATACCTATTTCAATGAATGTAGGATATTTTCTACTTTTATATACGTATAGCTATTGACAAGCTCAGTAGGTATCGCAGTGGGTATAGTCCTTGAATACGAACCGAGACTTAGTCCTAGGATCGATTCCCGCTCTGTCAAGATGGAAAATTAAAGATATGAAATAAAATTTTCAAAAATAATTAATTACATATTTGAAATAGTATACAAGTCTTGCTGCGTTGTATACCGTTACTGCGTAGTCTATTGATTAAGGTATTTTGTCATCGGTTCGTATCCCACTGGGAAGTTTGAATATTTATGAAAAGTTACTTAAAGTCTGGTTAGAATATTGCGCTCTTGAATCATACATGATTAAATCGCGTAAACTTAAGAAATAATTATGATTAAATTAACTGATTTTTTTATGTAAAAGGGAGGCAAAAATGAACAGAATGACGATTCTGTACTTTGGAAGACATATAGTTCATTTAACGCTCATCTCTATAATACATATACCTCCGAGAATGAATAGCGTCAGGGCGTAGCTAGAAGTTATTATAAAATAAAACGTAGTTTCATATTTCTACTGCAATTCAGCTAGGGCTTAGAACTTCCTTCTCTGAGCACATAAGGATTAGACAACATGAAACTCTAAATTTCAGCTTCTTGCATTAAGGTTCGCGTCAGATGCATGAGTAAATAACTGTTTAAAGAAAACTTTAAATTTTGTATCAAAAAAATTTTTGTTTTCTTTTGTCTGTAATAAAGAAATTGAAAATGATAATGTTTAAAATGCATGGTTTTTGTTGACCATATTGTTTTACAAGTATTTGCGCTATTGTGTTAGATTAATTTTTGATTCAAAAACTTGAGTAAGTTTCATTCGGTTTTTCTTCTCCGCAATGGTCATTCAGTTGCCAGCACTTTAATATTAAAGCGCCTTGATTATTATTATTATTATTTATTAAAGTGTAACGTGAAAAACTTTTTCTGAAGATCTAGTTTGTGAATAAAAATTTGGATTTTGACTGGTCACACCGACTATGATCCATATTTAGAGATTTACTCATGTAGTTTGGGCATGGCTTGCGAAAATGTTCTTTATGATAATACTCAAGACAAGATAAACGTGCACTTGCAAAATGTTTTCAACGAACTCTGTTCGAGCTTTGTCTAAAAAGTTGACGGAATTATCTAGAACTCTGGTTGGATGAATTACGGAATGAACCTTTGTTTTTGTAAGGTGCAGATCTTTTTATCTGATGCAAATTCTTTGCAATTTGTCAGGTCATGTTATAATTTGACAGTGATTTTACTGTTTCTATTAATTTTAATATAGTTATATTTAAACATACCTGTTTAGAGTTCTGTACCTAAAGAATAATACCGGGATCCTATTACTAAGACTCCGCTGTCAATCCGTCTGTTTGTCCGTCTGGCACCAGGCTGTATCTCATGAACAGTGCATGATAGTTAACAGATGAAATTTTCACAAATGACGTATTTCTATTGCAATAACGAATACTGAAAACAAAATATTAAAGGTGGCTCCCATACAAAAAATGTGCCGGATGTACATACATACCTACTTTTTCATAAGTCAAACACTCTATGATCCTTTATATTGTTCCTTAGCATGTATTGCTTTCCATTCGGTTACGAACAATTTATTTCTATAGTAAAATCAATTATCTACCCCGTAAGGGAAAAAAACGTGATTCTGTATATTTAAAATCAATTATACTAGTCATAATACATTTTTTATTTCTTTTTATTTAGGTTTTTTTGTGTAAAAGGGAGGCAAACAAGCAGGCGGGCCAGGTGATGTTAATTAATCACCTCCGCCATAATATATATTTGTATCATTAAAGATATGATAAGGATTGTAAAAAACATATTCGAATATATATTTATACTAGAGGGTAGGCAAATCGTAGCTACATATTCAAAACACTAAGCGAAACCATTAACGTTTTCTCGCAAAGTTTACCCCAACCAAAACATATGTAAGAAGTTATTCAACAGCTAATGATAGCACTCATAGTAAGAGACGCCATTCCACTATATTTTCAACACACGTCTCGAATAAACAAAGCTTTGTTATGACTCTCAAGCAACCCTTACGTATATTCACGAAATGGACCCCAAACATCATTGTGAATTTTCCCGCGCATTCCAGACGTGAATTTTATGTACAGAAATGACATTGCTTTAAGAAATGTCTATGCTTATATACAAGAAAAATACGAAATGTCTATGTGATTAATTTGTTTACCTAAATGCTTTGCACAGTGAGAAGAGTTGCTAATGTCATCACGCTTTACTTATTTTTCTTTTTATCAAAACGAGTTTCCATTACTAAGACTCCACTGTCCGTCTGTCTGTTACCACGCTGTATCTTATGAGCCGTGACCGCTAGACAATTGTCATGTTTAATTTTTCTATTTTATGTTAAGTTTTAATTATTTAGTTTTTGTATTTAAAGGGAGCTCCCATAACGTATAACTAACGATTTTTTTGTGATTTTATATGGTAGGAAATCATTCGTGCGCGAATCCGGGTCGCACTTGGCCGGTTATTATATACACTTTCTATTCGTATATACTGTCAGTGTCGGCACAGCATCACTTATGCATTGAAATATACGGCGTCCTTCAAGCTCAAATTAAAATAATACAGATGAGATACTAACTAAGCTATAGGAGGTTATTTATATTATTTTATGAGCGCAAAGTTGTCTAAAGATATTTAGTCGTAGATGCGATGTTAGTGCTATTATGGAAATTAATCAACTGCAATTGAACTGGATAGGTATTTTTATTTTGATAGATCTTTTGTGATGTCGGTCTCTTATACGTTCAGTTCAGTTACGTTCAGTTATATTTTGGATTGCCCATAAGTTTTTGTACTAAGGACAAATCCAGGTAAATATTTAATATACTTTGTTGATGGATATAAAAGGGTAGAAAAATACCAAGTTATGATACCGAGCGTTATCCCGGTTGCATCCTCAGCAGTGACGCTTCAGTCTGGAGTCAGTTTCCTATTGAAACGCTAGATGGCGTGCGGGACCAACAGCTTAACGTTCCTTTCGAAGTACGGCATCATCTTTCTTTCGTATACTCAGGCTTGAAGCTTGCAATTCCTAAACAAGACTAGAAATAACGTTTTAAACAAAAATACCTCCAGTAGGATACGAACCCACAATCTCCAGATCACAAGGTATACGCCTTGACCACTAGACCACAGAAGCAGTCCAAAAAATAAACAAAGTAACCTTTGTAAAAATACAAAGTTACGATAAGCATCAAAAGAGTTCACGTGATTTAGATGCTTAAAAAGAAAAAAATTACAAAAATAATGGTGGTGCGGAAAATACTCAGTAAAAATATATGTTGTTCTGAATTTTCGTTATTTTAGTATCCAAGCCTTCACATTGTCTCGTTACAAAACCACGTCCCCATTCCGCTAGAAGATTAAAGAGTGCTTAAAAATCCTCATGTCTAGAATCCGAAAGAGTCATCAAATCTCGAAGCTAGAATGGTAGAAATAGTTTTCCATATATGTCTCCCGCGGTTTTGTTTGTGGTAATGTGTTGACGATTACCGTACCGTAATAGTTAACTGATGGAAAATTATCTTTATCATACATTAAAAAAGTGACAGTCTTAAAAAAAAGGATGTATAACGAATGAAATGTATTGATTGTCCATTTTATCGGCTTGTTTTTTATCTTAGTTACCATTCTCGGTTCCTTTTGTAGGGTTCCATAGCCGAATGGCAAAAATGGTGTCCTTATAGTTTTGTCATGTCCTATGTCATATTTCGCAGTCATTTTATTAGGAAACTAGGCATACTTTAAGGACTATGGATAAATTGAAAGGCATGATGAAGGAAATGCATTATGCATATACATTAATTTAGAAGGTTGATGTATTCAACAAACCGCTTTTTTATGAAAGAGAGAGGTAATCGAGCAGGCGGGTTCTGTGATGATAATTAAGTTACCACTATTTAATTATTACTATTTTAGTCAATCGGCTAAATACTCAGGTTTTGTTAAACTAAAACGTAACAATGACTCATGATGAAATTAATACAACAGACATAAAACGTACAGTAATCTTTGGAAGTTGTACAATAAATAAAATAAGATAATGAAGACTTATATTAACCAATACACAACCATTTACAATTTGGGGAGGGCCCTCCCCATCTGGGGAGGGCGGAAGTTTTTTACAGGCTAGCAACGCTTCTGTAACCCCGCGGGTGTTGCAGTTGTCTATGGGCGGCGGTGATCACTTAACATCTCGTGACCCGCCTGCTCGTTTGCCTCCCTCTGACATAAAAAAACATAAAAAATACAGAAAAAAATATGCAATAAAAGACAAAGTATTTGCTTTAGAAATGTTAACGAATGGTAAATGGTAATAAATGTACAATCAAACCAATAAGAGTATGAGTGTATTATATAAAAGTGTTCATGTACCTATTGCATTAGTACATATATACATACGTCCGTGGTTTTCATGTTATCCATTACATATATTATGTTCTGTATTTCTGTTTTAAATAGAAATAAATAAATATAAAACATGGGTGGCATCTCGAAGCTCAAACTTTGATGGGGTGTAAATAGCTCGTATCGACATTCAGGCTCGTAAGAGCATATTTTCTTTGTCCTTCCACGAAAACGCGCGCTTTGTAAGCATGTCTGAGTGATACATGCAGACAATAATGCCAAGAATTTCGGACTCCGATGTGGTGCCACCGATCGGTATGTACTAATTCTTTCAAAAGCCGTTTTCGACAGGCCCCGGGTAGGTCAAAAATTCAGAATGCCATAAATTAAATTCCACGAGAGATACCTAAGTTTGTATTTTATTTTTCGCCCTGAATATCCACTCTGCTACGACCTTCAGGATAAAAATTCAATAGTTATTTCACCAATAGAGCAAATTCGTTAAAATATTAATACTTATAACTTTATGTTACGTAAATCTTTCCAATAGAAATAATGTTACTTACGTTAATCACAAAAATTTAAAACAACGTTTCGAAGTAACTTAATCAAGTATAACATGAAATTATAGGACTTATATTTGATCGAATTTAAAGCTAATTTTTCAAGCGGTTTTTCTCCAAAACTTCAGAATAAATCTGAGTTCAAACGTTAAAAACAAGTAAAAGATACGTAAATCAAGACAAACGAGCCCAACCAGATAATATAACGATATAATATGTAATGGTAAGGAAACGTAAAGGTGAGATGCAAATAACCCTAGCGTATGAGACGTGACGCGCGAAGTTTGAAGGCACGGGATGAATACGAAAGTTGAGCACCTCTGCACTAGGTAACTGGCGACTGACTACAATATACTTTAAAGTCAGAGTAAGCCGCCGAAGCGGGCCCTTATCGCATGATTTGAATGCGTCGCTCGACTTTTATTCGACCAATATGACGAAAATGTTTGCGACGTCTGCGCTTTGAATACATAAACACGGTTTTAAATTTGCCCGCAGAATGACCGCAAAATGTTTATGTCTGCTGAAATGATGCGGTTGTATTTGGGAAGATGTCTATCTTGTTTATTATAATGTATTGTGAATCTTGGTTCTAAAGATGCTTTTTTAAAATGTTAAGCTTAGATCCACAATAATCCATTAATAGACCAGTATCCGTATGTTAAAAAGATAAAATATACAAGGATAGAAAACTGAGCCCATTGAAAAGACAAAAAATGTCTTATTTGTTTCCTAAAATTTCCTTACATGAATTTTATATCAAAAAAGTTCGTCGAGCGCTTATACATTTTTGACATAGCTTTAGGACAGACTCACATTTTTTTAACCAAAAGTGAAATATTTCATCCTTTTCTTCCAATATACCATAGACGTATAAAGGGCAGAAATGCCAAAAATGGTTCGCAAGTCAGTTGGATACCCGCAATAAAGCGTCAAGTTACAATATATTGAAGGTACAAAAGGTTAATCTACTATTATTGAGGCATATTTACCATTAAAGAACTTATTTTTAATCACTCAATAACATTATACTTATAAAATTAAATATATTAATTTTATAGTCGATAGGAATCCTAGCAGTGACTAAATAAAAGACTTGCAAGCCCAATCCCTAATTTATGCAATAATTTGTACTTGTCTTATCAGTGGTGAGTAAGTTATTCCTTTTTTGTAATTAAGCAGGCAAACAGGCAAGTAGACCTTGACCTTGCTCAAAAGTTAATTTTCTGTGAGAGTATGGTACATTCCCGAAAGAGACCATTATTTTATGCTACTAGCAAAAATGAATTCTGCGGGAAATGAGTACCTACTTTTTAAAACACTGAAAATGGTGTGTATAGAAATAAACATGTTCAGTAATAGTGAATTTAGATATATAAAGTCGATTGTAAACGAATCTTTTTACCTAAAAAAAAACCTTTATTTTTCTTCAGGCTTTGGAAGTTAGCCTTAAAAATATTTGTATTTTATACATAAACATTTAATGACGCATCTTTATTCTGTCGCATAATTTTAAAATATTTATAACAAGTGTTTCAAGAAATCCTACAACAATAAGAAACCAATTCTAAACCGTAATTATTTTGCTACCAAGTCGCATAGTCGCAGAGGCGACCATTCGAAAACTAATAAATTTCACTCGGCCTCTGAATTTATTTGATAAACGACTGAGATAGCCGCCTTGGAGCCCCGTACCACTCGCAATAGACCAATCTTAACCCTCACACGAATGCTGCTATTTTGGTTTCTACATACGGAGTGTTTAAATGCATATTATTATTATCCAAATGGAATTAAAGAATAGGAAACAATAAAAGTATACCTTACTATTGCTAAAATCACATTTGCACACTAAACGAATCAACAAGAAATACAACAAAACTATATAATTATAGACCAGCCATTCCCAAAGTGGGCGATAACGCCCCCTTGTAGGCGCTGCAGGCCTAAAGGGTGGTGGTAAGAGACCCAGAAAAAAGGGGCATTGTTTGTGTATTGGTTGTTAAGCAAGTGAAAAAATGGGGGTGCTAAAAAGATTTATTCTCAAAGTGGGCAGTACATAAAATAAGTTTAAGAACCCTTGTCATATGGTTTGTGGTGTGTTTTCAGTCGTGAGTTCAAATCTCAGTGGGAAACAAAAAAAATGTTTCCAGTTTGTTTAGGATAATAAAGTCCTGAATCACTTAACTATCCGAAAAGAAAGATGATTCTATGCTTGGTAGGTACGTTAAGCTGTGGGTACTAAACACTGAATAAGGCTTGTATAAACCTATATATATTAGAGTTGGTTCTAGTCTACCCTTTGGGTAACGGAGGTCAAACGGTAGTCGTTCTGTAAAAATCAAAATATAACTACTAGCCAAATCGTTTACTTCAGTAGGCGGAGATCGTTACTTCAGTAGGCGGAGATAGCAGTGGATGTAATTTGTATGTTCATGTTTATGTTCATGAAATCATATTGTTTGTTTGTTATGTTTGTATTGTCAAGTTATCAACCCATTTGACACATAACTATTTCTACAGAAGTGCGTAAGCTTTATTAATAAAACACTCGAAATATAGGATCTTGGACAAGTGATAATCAGAAAGTAACACAGAAAACGAAATTTAATATCGTTGTCAAATCGTTTATATAATGAATGTGCAGGATTAACCGCGTGATTTAACGCGGTTCAATTTTGCGCGGGTCAATCCCATAATTTGCTATCGTTTTCAATTTCAAATGATCATTTGTCCGAAGCTCTTAATTCCGAGCTTTTAACTTTTAATGGATTATCACGCAAATTTCCGATATGCGGTAGATAAAGCCAAGAATCATGGTACGCGAAGACCACGCAAAGAATAATCTAGAAGGATGATGCTAATCCATAATCTATGAAAAGAATCCCGTTTTGTTTTTTGATTAAACGAATAGCTTAGTTATTATAAAATCGACTTAAAAAGCCTGGTTGCCATTTTATAATACTTTAATTAATAGTACCAGATTCTAATTAAGGGACCAAAACTGCTTGAATTTCTTTGGATATTTGTTCTCAGCAGTGGTCGTTCCAAAATGGTGATAGTCTGTAGTTTGATTAAGATATCAATGTTTATTAAATATTGACGTGAAAATCTTTAAGAACCAACTTGACTTTTGAAGGACTAATTTTTGAATAAATATTTTGATTTAATTTGAAATTCAAAAGAACAAAATATCGTGTATTTAATTAAGGGATACCACTTTTACTTCGAAAGGAATAATAATTAAAAAACATCATTAACATATAACAGACTGCTCACAAAAAAAATAGATATTTCTTAATTATGTAATAAAAATAAAATGTATTTAAGAGGTTTGTTTACAATTACTCAATTACTGTCAAAAACATTAAATATGGGTCTAATATGATTTCCTCATAGAGAATAACTATATTTTGCGGTGGGATTTTTAAAATATTGCTTTTTTATGTCAGAGGGAGGCAAACGAGCAGGCGGGTCACGTGATGTTAAGTAATCACCGCCGCCCATAGACACCTGCAACACCCGGGGGGTCACAGGAGCGTTGCCGGCCTTTCGTAAGAGAAAACGTTTGAACTGTCTGTGAATATTATTTCAGTACAAAAAAACAATAAGTTTATTTCAATGAGCGCACGAAGCATAGTCATTCTATTAAACGACTTGTGAAAAAAATACTTATATAATTTACAAAGCTTACTTTTTATGGTTTACTTAAAAAAAATATCCCAACTTTATTGTAATTTAAATATGAATTAGTCGCAATAAAGATAGAAAGACATTTTGTATCATTTGATGAGAATAAACATTTGGGTTTTAGTCATAAAGGAACATTATTATAACATATAATAAGGACAATAAAAAATCAATAAAGGTGCAGTTTTTTATTCATTTATTCCAATTTGCATTTAATTGAGTAATCACTACATAATATTTAAAAAAAGTTGCTTACGGCTGTCTGTCTCTATCTTGCTTAGATTTTAAAAGTACGCAATGAATTTTAATATTTTTTTTAAATAGATAGGCTAATTCACAAGAAACGTTGTTAACCCCTTGCGAAGCCGTGGCGGGTCGCTCATTTGAACATAACTAAAATAATCTATGTATTAGGAATTATAATGTATTTATTACTAAGGATATTTATTTCACTGTCATCTGTATAAAAAACTTTATCCAACACAACATCAAACCATAATATTATGTATTGTTTGTACTTAACGTGATTATTCACAGTTCATTGGCTAGTGTTATGACCTAATGTTATTATCGGTAAAGCTATCGAATTAGGAATAATATTGGGACAATGTCGTCAATTAGGATTTGATGTTGTTGATCATGAAATCACGATCAAACACAATAAATTTACATAATGTTCATTATTATTGTCATTGTTAGACGATTTATCTGAAAACGGACTTCAAGACAAAGTGATATTAGTAATGATAATATTTGAGAACATATATTATATTCGTAATATTTAGTGCCAGTCAATTCGATGTCAAAGTGAAATCGATGCCAAGTCAAGTCAAGATAAAGTAAAAAAATTATATTCAATTAAACGAAATTACATTAATTACATTTTTTTTTAAACTTCCAATCATCCTATATTTTTAGCTGTTCTTATAAAACCATATTTAAAGTAACCCATATTAATTTGAATGATTTTGAAATTTCGTGTCAAGAACATCGTGTTATGTGAATGACTTTATAAATATATAATGTCTTTTTCTTCTTTCTTTTTAGCCTCTTTCAACCGCTTGGGTGTAGGCCTCCTTCAAATTATGCCACTTTGCTCGAATATAAAGTCATTCATCACGAAAGTACAAGCGCAAGGGGTCTTACATTTTGCATAGGGGGTTATTTTAGGTTCTAAATAGTTGCTTGTTAAGACGAGACGAAAATTTCCACGGGTTATAGGACGTGACTTTAGTTGCGGGAAATAGCTATTAGCTGTGTGTTAGTAAAATGCTATAATCAAGATAAGACATTGTTAACTTTCTCCAGCGGGTTGTATTACTATTCTAAGTTTACGAACCCAAGTCATTCCCGTTAACTTTAGTAGTGAAAAGCGCTATACTACCTCTAGATAACTTACATAATAATAAAACTAACTCGCGTCTCATACGCGACGTTACTTATTATTAAGTTGAAACTATAAACATTGAAACAAAGTAATCAACAAGATAACCATATTCCTGGAATTCTTATATTAAAAATGTGAAAGTTTATCTACCTTACTATATCTATACATTCACGTTATTTTTTTTTTTGTTAAATACAAAAATAATGAGGAGATCATAATAAATAATGTAGAAAATGTAACAATTGCTACATTATGTCTAGTTTTAAGTTTTGCTGTTGAATGGCAGCATCGTCAATGTAAAATTAATTTTTAGTTTGGTAGCGAGTAGTAAAATCTATTAAATAAAGTTTGACTGTTGCTAAATATCGTTTATGCTTTTGCTAAATATCGAATAGACCCGAAGTCAACAAGTTACTTTTATCCCAAAATTCACTCCCTAAAGTTCCAAATAGACGATAAAGTTTTGAATGAAAATACATACACATACACAAGTTAGAGAGCTATGATGCCCAAGACAGAAATGACACCCACACAGACACGTTAAACTTATATAGGATTATTGCTTTATAATTTGAGTGAACGAAGTCGCAGAAAACAACTAGTTCTTACAACGCAATATTATACTTCAAACACTCGTACGTATGCAAGACGTCAGTCAGGGGAGATAAACCGCGGGTTTTGCATGAAAAGCAACCGAGCACAATTTACAGCGATGCAGCTCCTAGTTTCGAGATTTGGAGCGCTAGAGTTTGCGATTCCTGACTTGAATGTTGATACGAACAGATATCTTGAACGTTTTCGTTTGTTTGATAAAAAGTGTTTGTACGATGCTGAACAGGTTGGGTAAATGCATATATAGTTATTTGGTTTAAGTAATTAAAAAATGGTGGTTATGTTACTTTTTAACCGACTTCAAAAAGGAGGTGGTTCTCAATTCGGATAGTTTTTTTTTTTTTATGTATGTACATCGATTACGCCGACGTTTCTGGTCCGATTTACGTAATTCTTTTTTTATTCGATGCAGAATGTTTGCCAT
>JADGIL010007008.1:6079-16159 GCA_020352625.1 Cactoblastis cactorum | reverse complement strand
ACGCCCCCGGCGTTATGACATTTTACACTTCCACCCTTCGAGCATATAGCTCTTGCGACTCCACTCTGACCGGCCGGTGAAGGCAAGCCAGAGGTGGGGTCCTGTTACCTCTCGGTTTCCACTCCGACCTTGGGGAAGGAAGGTCGGAGGCGAGGAACAGGGGCCTCCCCAGGAGCAATCAGGTCCGTGGGGTCGCCACTCCCCAACAGCTCGCCACAAGCTGCCCTGCGGGCTTATTATTATTATTATTCTTAAACCATCTAGTTTCTTACAAAAATCTTTGGATATGATCTATTCAAATGTATTCAGAGATAGATGTTTAAATATCAACATTAGATTAATGCATAAAAATTGTTACACCGATGTTTTAACTAAACTTTGATCCTTATGGAGTAAATTTTCAAAAGTCAACAAAATTTTAGGATTTTTTTCAGCGGTATAGGCATATTTCTAAGCCAGTTATATGTCTTTGGATGTCTCAACACTAAAAACAACGTTGAAAACGCCTAAAACAAAAAATAGACACAAGCTACTTTAGTTGCAAGATACATAATTACATTTACTTGTACTACTTTGTGTATTTTCTAGCATTGCCATTTTAAAGACTAGGTAATATATGTTTAAACACATATATTACCTAGAGATTTAGATATTAGATAGAGATCATGAAGACTATGTGATTATAATTAGTTTTAATATGGTTAAGAGAAGTCCCTTAGCACGAAAAACTATATTTCTCTTTATATTCGTAATCTTCAAAGTCTAGTTTATAAATGTTTTACGGTTCATGAAATGCGTTTATGAGATGACAGTCCCTTTGGGTACAGACCTTTAAAAAACTTTTTTAATCCACACCAGTAATCATTATATGTATGTTCGTAAAACATATTCAAAATTTAACTTACCTTTCTCAGTTCTTTTGCTTATCACCGCATCGTAAATGCTTCCAGCACAGTTAAGTATTATTATTATCAAATAAACAATAACCATTACCATATCGCTAACATCGAAATTCATAATTTCATCAGTTTTATCACAGTAATTAATTTGTTTCAGTCTTGCTTGAAGTTTGTAGTTTTTCCTTATACTGTCGTTGATGCATGCCCCAAGGACCCCATCTAGGTCCATTGTTTGATTCGATGTCTCTTTTAAAAATGTTTTACATGTTCTTGTTACACATATTCCTCTATGAATCTGTGTATGATTGTAATGTTTCAATGTATGAGCCGAATACTCCTAAAAATATAAACGATTTCATTCATTCATCATTTGTTAATAGGTTTGCATATAAAATACTCCTAAACATCCCAGAACATCCAACAAGTTAATTTATAAATTAATCCGTTTATTCCATATTAAAACGAAATTATAAAACGAAGTGTTTTAGTAACATTTAATATGGATGAAGCTACGGACAATAGCTGGTTAATTTAATTAAATACTAAGGATAATATTCAAAATATTCAGATATAGGCAAATATATGCATCCAGCATTACAAGATGTATCTAGATATGTGGGGGAATAGAAAGAAATAGCAAGTAGTCATTTAAAAAATCACACTAATACGTTGCTCCGTTTTTACGTAAACGACGGACAAACAAACACACCATTACACATTTATAGATATATGTTGGAGGATTGTAAGCCCAGGTCAAAAAACTGACCACTCCAGCAGGTTATTCAAATTGTTTCCTTATTTTATTCTCTAAATGGCCATGCCATGCTATGCTAAGATGTAAACTTCCTCATTTGCTTATTTTTAATACCATCTTCATAGCAGCCTATCACAGTGTTTTATGGCACATAACGAAAAATTACTCACACTTGACGTTCTTGGAATATTCTTGAAAGCTATTTTTATAATTTCTTTGTAATAAAAGAACACGTTTTATGATCATAATTATTATTTATGTGATATTTACAGTCAGTAAATTGTCTTAATTTGAAATATTTTGATGAACTATACAAAATTCATACTTTTATACAAACTCCATCTAGCGTTTGTATAAATATCTATCTTAGAGTTGTTTTTTAAGTTACCCTTTGTGTCGTCGGTATTCGCACTTTTTAAAAATCAGTTATTCTACAAAATCACCTAGTTATACGAAGCGGACCACAGGCACTAACAGGTCACCACTGAGGATATAACTGGGAATATTCTCGGATAATGATGGACTTTTATTATGGTAATCTCAATCTCAAAGTCCATTACTGGACAAAGGCCCCTCTCAAAGACAACAACACGTAACACAAGACAATTTAAATTGGAATAAAATCTTAGAACAGACAGTGATACAAAATAATTATCTCTAAATTAATATCAGTTGACGAAAATAAATTCTCACGAAAACCTCATCAAGATTGCAACTTAATTTATTTCATTAGCGACTGTCTGAGATGGTAATATATTTGCTCGCTTCTTTTCCTTAAGCGTGTAATAGCTTCCTAAAAATTTATCTTTGTCTTTCGTTCATAATATGAGGAAGATTTTGAGATAAGTACATAATATTGTTGTACTTTAACACATTACTAATTCACACAAATTCAGATTCTTAAGGTTGCGTTTCGACATGAACGAAGGTTATAGCTATGGAAATTAATGTTCTTACTAATGTGATTCTTGTTTTTTTACAATCTTTCACAACAAAATTAAACAAAGCGATTGTGAATAATTAAAGACTATTAGTATTAACGTATTCAAAATATCAAACGGCTTACTAATATTATTGCAGAGGATACACAATACAAACTTTAAAGGTTGCTGACTAGACACTGAGGCTTCGGAAAGCTAATAAAGCTTTTAGTCATTTCGTTTTATGATTTCTAATAAACTATGCGTATAAATCCCTTAAAGGCCGGCAACGCTCCTGTGACCCCCTGGCGTTGCAGGTGTCTATGGGCGATGAATACTTAACATCACGTGACCAGCCTGCTCGTTTGCCTCCCTCTGTCATAAAAAAAAACTAAAACTCGGTCACCTAGTTACTTTTTGGTATATAACCTAGATTTTTATAAACAACTTTTGGCATTGGCATAAATACAAAATTCTTGGAAAGTCTATTTTATTTATTTACCTAATGCCTAAAACAACTGACTTTTAACTGTTATTTTCATTCAAATTATTGTTTTTTACTGTCCAGTATCCATGAATATAACAAAGAACCGCTTACCGGTAAAAATGTAGCAGTTATTAGACCTCTGTGACACAATTTAATTACCTTTGATGACTGTCAATTATTTTAATGGTTTAAACACCCATGCACGCACAAAGACGGTTAAAAGTCATGGCGTAGTACGGTCTAGCAAGACTAGTCTTCTCATCTAGCCGACCTCTATAGTGTAATGGTTAACGTGCCTGACTGCTAAGCTCCGGGTTCGAGCCCTGGTCAGTGCATGATTGAAAATTATGTTTTTCTGATGCCTAGGTCTTACATAAATGTTTATATACATGTGTATTTGTTTATTTTATTTATTTATTGCATCTCATGTGTTAACAGTTAATTAATACATTGATGTAATGAGTACATTAAGTGTAAGGACACAGCAAAATACGTTATAATATAAATACGTAAGATAATTTAGTAAATAATTTTTAATTTAGTAAATTTTAGAAATTCTATAAATTCATTGAGTATTATGAATGCATCATAGAGCGATTATTAAAAAATATATATAAAAAAAATTAAAAATTTATAATAAAAAAATAATAATAGTAAAATGCAATTGATGTCAATCAAAAATAAATGAATGAAGTTATGTGTAACTATAAAAATAAATTTTAAATGTCTAGATTTTTTAAAATAGAACTTTTTATAATGTAAGGACACTATTATAATTTATCGTGCAAATATTCGTCAACTGAGTAGTAGCCTTTGGATAAAAGTAATAATTTTTTATTGTAATTTTGTTATACAATATAGTTTCGTTGAGTAAGTAACATATAACACCAGTCTCAAACTAACTTTTAGGCTACTCAGTCTGTGTGGCTTATCTGTTGACTAATTTATCCCTAGGGATCTGCTCCCGCGGGAAAAAGTATATATATTGCTAGATAAAGTATCAAATCGAATTATATTTGATGCAGCCTGAATGAGTCACGTGATTATCAAAACAAGCTAAGTACGTTTTTGTTTTAACCTACAAAAAAAAAACCTGTTTTTGTATGTGTATTAAATACTTGAGTAAAGAGTAAATGATTTTTGGAATACAAATTCTATTCAATAACTGTTACACTACACGTGCTTCTAAGAAGAATAATATTATGACAATCTGTAACACAGAATGAACCGTGTAGTAGAACGGTATTTCCCGCCATTTATCTTGACCGCGCAATAGGGCTCTTTATTACTATAATGCTTTGCCTTACTTCCTAACAATTAATTGTAGAATTGTTATAATTATAGTGTCTTTGTTTGTTGTGTATGGTTATCAAGAATAACAATTATGATAAACATGTTTACAGACTTTGAAAATATTTCCCAATATTAATCGGTTTCCCTTTGCGTACTTACGTTAAGCGACAAGAGATTCACCTCTCTTTATTAGTTACGAGTATTTTTTTATAAAGCTATAATAATCATGAATTATTACTACCATTCTTCTTCTAATAACATGTTATTGTATATCTAAATATAATTGAGAATAATTAAATCAATTAAAGACTCTTTCTTTTCCATAAGTCTAAAATTCTTAAAGAAACAGAACGAGAAACCTAGAGACGCTTAAGAAGTGAAGCGAGCTTACGCTATTCCACAACCAATACATTTTTCAGAAAAACTATCATAACTTCAGGCTTGAGGTTTAACATGATCATTTAAATGCGTTTCTGGATATATGTATACAATTAACAAAGCATCTGACTGAAAAAATTAAGAAAAAATATTCGCGGGCACTTGTAATGATTAAATTTTTGATAATATATGATGAAGATGAACTAAAATATACCTGTATAAGCCACATTAGGTCAAAATGCTCTTCAGTAAACAGCTCAAAGTCAGCCACGCAGTAAATACCACCAGAATCTCGAAGACAAGCGTCGTAGACGTCCAGCGCATATAGAGGCGGCATGGACTCATATTCTGTTTCTGAAAACAGAAAGTGTTTACATTGGGTAGGTATTTCATCGATTTAATTTCGTAATATCTTCATTTTTTTTCATGAAATAACATTTCAGACTCTGTTGTAAGATTTTTAATAATTTTACAGAAAAATTAAATTGTTTATTTAGCCCTTCCACGCTTATAACATTAAGAAGCTATATTCATGATTAAACTTCTGTTCATTATATCACACATTTCTTTTCTTATTATTTGCTTTCTGGCTTAAACATTTTTAATATTCTAATTAATTTGTGTTAGAACTTGGAACCAATTCTATTTATGAATTTAACGTTATAAATTATTAATTTCAGCACATGATTAAAATTGATGCGTTCGCATATTTATGGTACTTATACGCAGAATACCACCATCAAAAACCTCTGGCATAAATATAAAGTAAATAAGTAACATCATTTTGTTTTTGTTTTTCATAACGACAAGGAATGAGAAGTAAATTTAAATAAACCAGAACTTCAATATTTCATATAATATAAATAACAATTATCGCCCAAACAATGTGCATAGCTTTCCTGTCGACCTTGCATATATGTAAATAAACTTGAACTTGGTTCACGGACGTACAACTTGTCACATGGGTGATTTAGCTTTTACACATGCGAACCTTCCATTTTCAAAATGACCGGCCAAGTGCGAGTCAGGCTACGCGCAGTGTAGGGTTCTGCAGTTTACTATAACACCCTAGTATGAATCAGACTCTGGTTAATTACATATAACAGAGATAGTTTATTTCTCAAAGGCTAGTATTAAATTGAGCAACATACCTACTAATCTAACTAACAAAAATACTATTTGCACAACTATTTATATTCAAAAAGTGCTGTTTTGTTGCTCACATAGAAAATTCGTTGGTCATTTCAGGTATATTTAGTTGCTCAGTTTATCAATTACTCGATAGTTATAAAGGACTTTTTAAATCGTTTTTCACGGTTTTATATAGCATTTCATTTAAAAAATTACACTTACAATTATAATACAATACAATTACATTTGAACACAGTTTTTAAGAAAAGATCTTTATTTTCTTTATAGTGGTTTATTACTGACATTGATTATTTTTTCTTTTAAAATTATTAAGAAATATTTCTTAATGAATTAAAATTAAAGGTCTCGAATACGAAACGACCAGTGAGTTTGCAATTTTACAACGATAAAATAATTTTATTATTTGTTGCATGCGAAAATATTCATTTAATTGCAAATTGTGCAGTATCACGTTTTTATCCGTTACGGGGTAGACCGAGCTATAAGTCGTGAGACTCGAAGCCGTGCCTAGAGGAATGGTGAGCTTATAGATGGAAAACTTGAAAATGGTTAGCTTGGAGATTTGAATGCAGTGACAGGTTGCTAGCCCATCGCCTCAGCTCTTATATGAAGAACTAGCTGTTGCCCGCGGCTTCGCTCGCATCAAATTCGGAGTGTGGGTAGTCCTCTCGAGTCTCGACCAAGTGGAAAATAGACCTTTTCTGATTGAACTTGGCCGTAGATGTTTATCTATTTATGTATTTTTTTTTATAAAATATAGTATCGTTGAGTTAATAATACAAGTCTCGAACTTAGTCTGCTAACTCAATTTGTGTGATTAAAAAAGTTTTAGAATTATAAACGAATAATGTTTGAAGTATCTATGTATATTTTACATTTATCTTTAATCTACTCTAACTAATCACTTACTATTTATATTACAAAAAGAAAAACATTTTGAGACAATTTTTTAGATACCTATAAGTTTAGAATGAATAAATTAATATATGTATTTGATGTAATTTATTGAATTCTTTTAAGAATAAATTCTAGGTACATTTATAGAGCGGTTTTAACCTTTATCCTGACTGATGGAAAGCAACGATGAAGTCTAAGGTGATACACGTAAAGTTAAGTAATGCCTGTTAAATTTTGCCATTAAAATTCGTAAATTGTGCGAATCCGAGAATAGCGACGCGACGAGGGAAATCCATACGCTAGCATGATGTGTAGGTTTTCCATTTGACTATACAATATACCATACAAATTTAGAAATCATTAGAATTCATCCAGAAAATATTAATTCATTACTTAAGTTTTTAGTATTGGCATAAGTAGATCAATTTAAATTTTTGAACCAAGTTTTAGTAAGGTTTAATTGTTAAATCAACACATAAAAGGAACTTAAAAGTTCATCTGTTATTTTCATCAAAGCTTTAAAAGTAGGTATATTATGTCTATTGTGTTTAATATTCTAGTAATAAATACAGAGGAGGCTGGTAAAAGCTTTGTAGGATTAACTTTTTACTCTAAGAAAAAGATTTTTAAAACTTGCGGATAAATCAAGGAACTCTTCATCTCAAAATTTAATTTTATTATCAGATATTATTTAAGATTTTAACTTACAAATCAACGAAAATAAAACTCACCATTTAAGCTGTAAATGACTCCATCACAATTTTGCAACAAAAATAACATCATTAAAACTACATCGAACAATTTAGTTTCCATACAACCCATTTTAAAAACACAACAATAAAAATTCCCAATTTTTTAAATGCTACCCTATTTATTTGCGCAGTACACGACGACTACAGAAAACTAAACATGCCATATATTATTCTTGTTTTTTTTAAAACCACTTGGTCAGTTGTCTTGAGTGCTGGCCAGTAGTAATCTGTAACACGGCAATGTATATGCGAGATGTGAACACGTAGGACGCAGAGTACGATATGTGCATACAGATTCTGCAAATTATATTACGTGCCTATATATATGAACGCCCTCTATTTCAGGAGTCATGGGCTATATAATACCGGAATAAAGCCCTGAGAAAAGATGTTTATATATCCCCCCACCTGGTTCGTATTATTAGTGGTGGGAATTATTAGTCTATACTATGCTTAAGTTAGAGTAGATGCAAATAAAATTAAATTGAATAATTTTAAATATTATGTATTTAAAATTGAAGCCCATTTAGTCACTTTTATAAATTTTTCGATGTACCCATAAAATATATTTTTATATTTCGTATATAGTATGTATTTATATTTATCAATTTCTTATTTACAAATTCAGGTTAATGTAGAATCTGTTTATGGCTGCTCTGTGGCCTTTCGTTATCCTCAACCGTATAGCTGAGACTCTTAAGTTGACCTCAAGTGACCATTGTCACGGTAACAAACAGAACAGAATTAAAAATAAAATAAGTGTCTCACGACATCATATATCTTCATTTGTTCGATGTGTCTATTCATTCTGATTTCTATAGTCTAGATGCCATTTAGTAGTCTCTTAAGCCATATGTAGTATGGCAGTATGATCATTGATCACTCCAAGAATTTAAGTACTTACAATAGCTTTCTCGCATCTTGTTTGGCGACCTCCGTGGCGTATGGTTACAATATGTCGGTCCGCTACTCTGGAGGTCGCAGATTTGATCCCCGGTTAGGAAAACAAAAGTTTCGAACGTACTTTTGGGTTAACTCAAGCTTTTAGATATTGATATACATATTTATTTATTTAATTTTATACCTTTTACCGACGACAGCTAAATCAGCAATGGGACACTATAATAATATGAAATATCTTGTTACGCGAACAAATTTAGACAATGAATTTTGTTGATGGTCAAAGTTCTGTATGAAAATTTTATTACTAACTACTTATAGCTGAGCAACTAGTGTTACTAAAATAGCTCTTCTTCTTAGCCGCTTCACTCTTGACAAAGTGGTCGGGTACATGAAGTATCAGAGGAGGCAGTTAGTATCCACCTCACGATTCCATTGCTCCCTGCTAGCGGTCATCCTGCTGCATTCGTCGAGTGAACCGCCAACTGCAGACTTAAACTGGTCGATCCATCGCATGGGCGATCCTCCTGATAGCTACGCCTATAATAATATAGGAACGCAATACTAAAGAAATCAACTATTTTGTAACTATTTGGACAGTCGCTTTTTCTTTAAAAACTACTAACAATTACATCTTTAATCATTATTATTCGGAACCTCAATGTTGCATTTCATAAATGTTAATTCTTCATAACTTTATACTTTTGTTTTTCGCTCAATTTACTACAATGCCGATGAGAGAAGGCGTTTGCTTGATCAAAAATAATAGTCTAAACAATAAAATTAATTAACTTTTTATTTCATTTTAAGTGGTAATATTTACAAAAACAGATTTGTACTTGTATAATCCGGTATTTTTATACATAAAGGGTTTCATATCATTGACCTTTTGATTTATCTTGTAACAAAAGATTCGAGAATCCTAAATATATAAGATATAAATATACATGAACAACTTATTACTATACAAAGGTATAATTTAATTTTAATAAAATTAAATAAAAAAATAAAAAATAATTATCAATTTTATATCATTACTATCAGTTAGGTATCTAGTCTAATTGTATAATCTAATCTTACAATTTAAGGTAATACTAAGCCACAATTTTTGCGAATGCAATCAAATTTTATTTGGTATATATACTTAATATAGGTACATAAAAATAAAAGTTCTGATAAATATCTAATAATATTAATTTTGCCTTCTATTCATCAGTAAAGTCATATTTTTCTAAAGTATTTCCAAGTCCACTCCGGGCTCAATCATTTTTTTTTTTCTTTGCGAATGGCAATGTGCCGATTTCAACAATTCTGCCAATGTCAAAAGTGCAATGAAAACACGTGGTAGGTATGCAAAAAGTTAAGAGTAAATAAGGGCTCAATCATAATCGCTCTGTGTAATACTTATTTTGGTATCAAATTACGTTCCATCTGATTAGGTCATTGACCAGGCCGGTAAACCTGGAGATGAACATTTCGTTAGGCTTGACTATAAAGGAGTCCAGTTCCGCATCTTGCGACATCTGGGGGGCGTTCTCAGCTTCCACGGTGACCACTGGTAGTACTATGACGCCTAATAAAAGCGCGTAGGGGAGCATCTGAAATTCGAAAAGTTTATTAAAAATACATATTTGTTGCTTTGAAAATT
>JADGIL010007007.1:0-15982 GCA_020352625.1 Cactoblastis cactorum | reverse complement strand
AATTGAGCTAGCCCCAAACAAAGTTCTAGACTTTTATTATGGGATACTAACTCAACGATACTATTCAAGACCCAGGTCAATCAGAAAAAGGCCACCTTCCATCATGACCTGACCGGGGATCGAACCCGAGACCTCCTGAGTATCGGTGAAGTACATACCGTTACACCACGGAGGTCGTCAATCTAGAGATGATTTGTGTTCAATGTAATTGAATGTAATTCAATGTAATTCTGTCTATATAAAAGAAAGCTTTTATTAGATTTTTTATAATCACTTAACTTTTAGGTGCATGTTATTGAACCATAACTTAATTTTTATACAGTAGTTTAATGACCATAAGGGGACCATTAAGGCATTGAAATCACGATCAAGTTCCTAACTTCGAACTGCTTGCTGTAAATGTAAACATAATATGGCTTAGTTACGCTATATATAGATACGATCCAGGGCACTCGGTTTTGAATATCAATGCCTTTGTAGATTTGTTTCATACATATCTCAATGTTAATTTCGCAAATGTTAATTTTTTTAAATAAAATACCACGTTTAGTATAGTAGTTTTAACTTAAATAATATTTTATCGTGTATTTACCTAACAACTGTTTGTGTACTTATAAATAAATAAATAACGTAAATTAAAAACTGACCGTTACAACTGAAATATACTTCAGAATTGCAACTGCTTCTGTCATATTTTGTTGTTATTAAGATAGTTAGCATTTCGCACTGTCAATAAATAATATGCAAAAACAGAAAATAAGTGAATTACATGAAAATAAATTTGTATTTTTAATTCCGAATTTTCAGTTGTACAAATTATATTACTGCAAGTGAATATGATAATAATCAAGATAATAATTATATTAATATAAGTATTGGTCATGATTAGAGGAGAAACGCCGTACGTTTCCGTAACTGAATAAAAACGAAATTATTTATAATCGTACAAATATGCAGTTCATATCGCCACTGCACGTGATATACATTACTCGGAGCCCAGTAAAACGTCACCCAACTTAGTGGTAACGTAGTTCAGATTAATAGATTTAACGGTTCAATTTGGCCCGACCTCATCCCATGTGAGGATTATCAAATAATTGTAACTTTAACTGCATTAGGGACCAGGTTCAATTTAATTCAATTCAAAATAGCAAGTTCTGATTATATTTTCTTGCAACGTAACAAAGTTATATGGTTTCTAAAATACTTTCCAATTTATGTAGTAAAATGTTTTTTTTTTCGTCCTACTTATTTTATAAATATTGCCTTGTGTTTACGTGTGTGCATGCTGCGACCCCATTTGTTCTTTTATTATCGAGATATCTTTTATAAAAGAGATTATTAATAGTTGTCAGTTGTTTCACCTGTCTTCCGTTAAGACTCCAATATATTTATTTTAAAAACATGTTTGTTTTAAAATACATATACTCTTTTTGAAACTTTCTAGTAAAATCTTAAAAAGTTAATCCACACTATAATGGTATCCTTTCCTATGACTGCAATTGAGGGACAGACTTGTGCAAGCGATTGTATATAAATAGAAGTAGGTATTTCCACCCGCTAAATATACAAAATTCAGCACACACTATGAAAAACAGCTTAATGTGCATTATTACTGCTCATCGTGCAAATACAGGTTCTCTCAAATCTCGTCGGAAATACGGAAACTATTAAATTTGATATTGGACATAATCAGAATTTCATGTATCTGTGAATCGTTTCAAATTTTTGTGCTATCTGAATTAAAAAGCACTAGCTTTTACCCGTAGCTTCTCTCGCATAAAATTCGGGGGAATAGAAATAAATAAAAAGTAGCCTTTGTAAATCTCCAGCTTTTCGACTATACCACATTAAAAAATCACATTAATTTTGACGTGAAAGATGGATAAATAAACAAATTGTCACATTTATAATATTAAGTATGGATAATTAAATTCTGAACAGAGAATCATAAATAATAATAAGCAAAAATCAAAATTTATTGGAAATTTTCATAACAAGATGGCGTTAAGCGGTTTCTGTCATGCCATTTCTGAGTTATAGTGCAAAAACAAAAAGAAAATATGAAGTTAATATTGCGTAATAGAAGTTGTATACGTAATTTACAAGTTATTTTACAGGCTTTAACTATTAGTTGCCGACAATATGAAATTTCAACTCTTCACTACCTGACACCAATAAATTAATTATTTCTCAACAAACTTTGTCAATTTCAAGTTTATCAAACAATTATTTTAGTTTGAGCATGTTCTATTTAGTGATTGTACAATGTAAGTGTTTATACATAGATTCCTGGACAGAAATAGGTGATATTCACCTTTAATAATCATTGTTAAAAAAATAATAGTCAATTTCTAAAAGGTTAACAATAGTATATATATTATTGTTTTTTTATTAATTTTTAAGGTTTCGCATCCTAAGGGTAGATCGGGAAACCTATTACTAAGGCTTTGCTGTCTGTTTACCACCAGACTGTAACTCAATAAACTGTGACAGCTAGTTAATTGAAATTTTCACTGATAATGTATTTCTGTTGCCGCACCAACAACAAACACTAAAAGCCAGAATAAAATAAATATTTTAGGGGTCCCATACAAGAAACGTGTTTTTTTTTGGTTATTTTTGCTCGATATTGATTACTACAACAGATAGACGCTTTAAATATTTACAGAATATATATTTATATAGTAACTTTAGACATTAATAATTAAATAAAAATTAAACAATATTTTAATGCGGGATCCGATACAATGAATGTGATTTTTTTTCTTAGTTTTGTTTGATATTGATAACGGCAACAAGTAGATGCTTAAAATATTCATTACTCATACATTTTTTGCTCGTTTTAGCTCGATATTGATAACGGCAACACGTGGACACCTGCAATATTCACATAATATTTGCCATTTGATGGAGATAATGATTGATTTTTTTAAATATATCTGTATAGCGTATACAAAACATGTTATCTTTTGCTGTTTTGTACAGATAAAGGTACGGAACCCTTCGTGTGCGAGTTCTACTTGCACTTGGCTTTTCTTTTATGTCAGAGGGAGGCAAACAAGCAGGCGGGTCAGACGTTAAATGATCACCGCCGCCCATAGACAACTGCAACACCCGCGGGGTTAAGCGTTGCCGCCCTATAAAAAACCCCACCCTCCCTATTTGGGGAGGGCGGAGAAGTTAGGCCTCCGGCTCTCCCACTCACCGGACGGAGCATGGCGGCTGATAGCCGCCATTCAGGCGTCGGTCTTCTGTGGGAGGCTGATTTTTTAAAATATGGGTGATATTTATCACACTTATACATACATTTTAGATTACTATGTTAAAATGTATGTACATTCAAGTTTTGATTTATATCCAATACAATTCCTATATATATGTAAAGGTAAGGTAAAATCTGATATCTCTTAACACAAATTTCGCACTTTCTTTGGATTAGGGCTAACTCAATTTGTAGTTTCTGTGAATTTTCTCCATGTATTCAATTTATTTATCCAATTATACTCTGTGATAGTTATATTGTTAACGAAAATTTCTGTACAAAAAAGAATGAAATGTTTCTACAGGTAATGTTTTCTTCAGAACTTGAGACCCTGTTTGTCTGAGTAATTCTTTAACCTGCCTCATTACTCGGCCATTTGTCTGTGTCCTATCAATCTCTTGAATCGATTACTATCACGCACATACTATACAAATATTCACGTAACAGAATACTTCTAGAATGACTCAAATATTTTTTTTTATATAATAGGAATTTGGAGAGTTAATATTCAATTTCACAAAAATTTTGCAGTTCATCCATTTAATCACATTTTCGCAAATAAAGGGACTGACTTTTACATTTTTAATAATAATCTCTTCGTTCTTAATCTTCCTGCAAAGCTCAATAGTCTTGCTAATGCAACTTTATAATATACAAAGAAACAATAATGTAAAGCAGTTTGATGAGATCCAACTGTAGAAGTGCTAAATGCCTTCATTTCCATTTAGTATTCTAACAAATTACATTATGCAGGCGTAGCGAAAGGAAGGGCCGTAAAGAGTGATTTGCAGGCGTCTGAACAGCTGCTGAAACTAGTTATACGTACATTGCTACAAAATTTTCGGATTTGCATTGTTGACTAGGCTTTATGTGGGCTCATTTAAAAAAAAAATTACCATGCAATATTTGCCTTATTACATTAAAAAAAAAAAGAAAAAATATCACATTCATATCTTAACACCTTTTGTATATTTGCAATAAACAATATCTATTTAAAATAGGGGTTTTACAATAATTCTTTTGGTAGATATTATTATTTCATAATATTCATACGCTGGAACACATATTCGTAGATATTCTTTAAAAAAAACGTAAACTCACGTGACCCGCCTGCTCGTTTGCCTCCTTCGGTCATAAAAAAAGACTAAATAAAATGTACAGGAAACAAATTCTTTGGACACATATTTTAGTTTTAGCTTAGCTGCAAATGTTTTCAATGGAAGTCATTACTCGCACGCGATCACTCTATTCAAATATTTAACGTTTTACGAGGGCATAATCAATTTAAGGTACCAATTTTGCTCATGAATTAACCTGATTTTGGTCTGTTTTTAGCTTTACAAAAATTGATCCCATGCTCAATTAATTTTAGTTTATACAATAGAGACTATATGAAAAGGTAATTGAATATTCTAATGAATGGATTTTGTGTGATATAAAATGCTATGATTTATGTATATCTAATTTTGCTGGTACCAAAGTAAGTTTTTTGACACCTTATTCTCCTAAACAGTATTAATATTATTGGGTTTTTTGCATTTAAACATAAAGTGTGTAATATGTATATATAAAGTGTGAATTTATGATACTATGAACCAACTCTAATTAAAATTTATTTCTTACTCAAAAAAACAATAAGTCGGCATATACTTAAGCAACTTGCGTCAGCATATAACTTTCAAATAATGATACTTATATCAAAAACTCATAACGACAACTCCCCAAATAATATTCGACAGCTTAACAAAGTACAAGGGGGTTGAATAACACAGCTCCAACTCCAACATTGTTTGGCGTATTCACTCGATACTGAGAGTTAAGTGACTTCTATGCCACTTCGTGAAATTTAATAAATTTACACCATATTTCATACGTTATGCAGAATATTAATCGCTGGATGAAAGTTTTCAATTAGATTTGAGTTGTCTTTCCTTTCAAAAATACTTTGATTTACACCATGTGAGGATGGAACGACTGAATGATATGTGTGTTAAGTTTAGACCCTGTTATCAAACTACTCTACAATCCTTTTATACTAACGTAAAACTACATTTAACTAGTGACTGTAGTAGAAACTTAGGAAGCAATAATAGTAATCCACGCTGTTATTATAGTCAATAAATACGCCTTGTTTATATATTTCAATACAATTACAAGAACATGGCATTTACTCGTAAACAATATTTGCTGTTTTACTATGGAATTTCAACCAATATGGACAATTAAAATAAATATGTTAAAAACGAAAAGACCAAAATATGTTTAATACGCCAATTTTATCATTTTATACTACTACTTTATCAGACTAAATTTACTTACGGTGGAAGTACCTAATAGTGTAGTAATAGTAGTGGTGGTTATAGTTTGCTTAGATAATATCAAAAAATAATATGCCAAATTTTCGTATATCCAGTGACATTAAATAAAAGTCGTAAGCGAAGTTTAAACGTAATAAACTTGCAACTTTGTCCCAAACGTCACTATATATATATAAAATTCTATGCCCGCATCAATTTATTTCAAACACACATGTTGCATCTCCTGGGAATCTTTTGAGCAATATTAAGACGGAGTTTATGTGGTTGATTAGGTACGTTCTGCCGTTCAATTTCCTAATTCTGGGTAAATACTTCCTTCTAACTTTTTAAATATTAATCTGTCTTGTAAATTTGAATATGCAAACTTTAGCCGTAGATTCAATTTAGATTTTATGTTTTAGCAAACGTGACATTTAAAAATAATTAATTATTTGGTTTACGTGATTAAATAAAAGATTATCGAAATATATTTTCTAAGTATTTAGGACCTGGTGGATTATGTTTATTACCAATAATTTGATCATTAATCTATCACTCGATAAACAATCTTTAAATTACGTCTTCTATTTCTAACTCAATTCTAAGTTTGCTTTTCTCCAGCGGTTGCCTTTAACAAAGCAAATGTAGTTGCAAAGCATTGCAAAGTTAAATATAATTATCATCTATTTTCCATCAATAAGATCTAATAGCTGAAGATTTAAGACTCAAATTTGTATGTTTTATCACCAACCACTGCGGTTTCGTACAGCGACATCTTTTATGGGCGGGATAAATCCTACGGAAGCGCGTTTATTTGCACATATGTAGTTTGTGGCTTCGGGACCAGACCCTTGTCCGACACGGATGAACTCACAACTAAATGAAGGCGACGATAATGGCGGGAGAATCGAGATGCTTTTAGTACTTACTTGCTGGATTCCGCTCCCGTGGAAGTTTTGGATATAAAGTTTGGTATAATTATGTTGAGTAAAACTGAGTTTCTCATTAATATAATGTACAATGTTGTGGCTTATGTTTCTACGTAGATTCATCAAATATTCTATTTTGTGTAGATTGAGATCTTGTTTTCATGATAAAAAGCTAGAAATAATTCAATAATTCATATTTAATCTTGCCTCGATGTAATGAAACTCATTGATTATTATAATGAATGCGTTATTATACTACTTATCCGCGCTATCTCGGTTGGATCCTGCATCTTTACTAGGGAGATTTGGTGAGGTTGTTGATTTTACTAACTTATAATTAAAATGATTATACGAATAATTATAATGATAACGTATTTATTCTACGAGGTAACCTTGTGAAAAAAGGTATTAAGGTAAGGTAAGATTTTAATTTCTAATCTGTTTAGGCTTGAATCACCTGATTATCCGCAAAGAAAGATATCTCGGAATCATCTTTCTTTTCAACGTGCACGTTAAGCTGCTCGCACGCCATCTAGCATTTGTATTATAATTGTATTATATTATAAACCTATCCTAGGATTGGTTCTGGTTTATCATTTGGTTTGCAGAGGACAGATGGTAGTCGCTTTGTGTAAACACTATTAACCTAACCAAATCTACTACTTTAGGTAGCGAGCCCCGGGCTTTGAAGCGTCATTGCTGAGAATGCAACCATGATAATGCTCAGATAAATAAAAATATGTTATGCCTTAAATATATTGTAATATTATAGACCACTAAAGTGTTTAATATTAAATTAATGTTTGTGTTTATATAACAAAAAATTCTTTCATTATAAAAGTTCGGTTGACATATAGCTACAAAGTGGTGTGCGATAAAAATAAAAAAGACAAAAGAGAACACTCAAGATAAAACAGCGCTTTTAGGTTATAAATAGCGGCAATTTTATTATACCACAGTTCAGCATAGAGGCTAGCATAAAACTAATATTACCAACGTTCGTCCAGAATGAATCGTCTATTTTGTGTAACAAAACGGACCAACCCGATATTGTGGCAGCCAATAGATTGGACTCATCGATACTGGTTAGTCTGACGAACTACTAGTGTTTTATTCCTCATAATATTTACAGTTGCTTCCTACTATCCGTGTTTGTTTATGGAAATATTTAAAATGTTATAAAAACATTGATAATGTTTGCTTTTCTGTGTGAATCTGGTTCACTGATCTAATACCATAAGTTTAAAAACTTATGGTATTATTGGTTAAACTAAAGTTTAATTTTGTACCACATAAATCAATAAAACATTACCGTATAATGTCATTAATCAATATTAGTGACCAAAAGCTGTTGAGGATATACTTATACATAGAACTTAGACTAATATTTTTTACTTATTATATGTACGTGTTCTCATGTATATGTAAAATTAATTCCTTTGTGACAATAAAATTACATAAGTATCTTAACTATTTAGTATTTCAATATTTCACGTAAAGTACGTCTGAATTTATAGGAGGAATAAAGATTAAACATCGTTAATTCATCGCCAAACTAGGAAACGGTCTGCAACTCGATGAATTGGTACCACAGAATTCAGACATGAATATTTACTGTTCAACTCAAAGCCCCAGCTTAAACTTCCCTGGTAGGAATAGACTCGCGTCAGAAATAGCATATTCTGTTGTTTGTTACTTCTCTTTTTGGTAGTACGATTGTTTTAACTTGTACTTAACTTTTGCCCGCGGCCACGCTCGCGTATATGTTACAAAAGTGCCCGGGATGTGTAACCTAGTTTCAACAGTAAAACGCAAAATGAGGTTTTTGCGATCCTATTAGTATTTTGGAAAGTTATCCTTAGAGGGGAAATTTAAAAAAAAATCCTCTCTTAGTGCACGCTTAAACTGTCAGAAGAACATACATGGGTACAATTTTATATTATAATAGTTAATATAAATGTAGTTGATTTTTATATACTTGTGGTTCATCGTTCTTCTCTTAGTTTATTTTACAAACACTTTTACCAAAATTGTATTTACATATATAAACATTACTGATCAGGTTCCAGACATCGTTAGGTTAGGTTTATTTAAAGAAATTTTTACCTAAAATTTGCCTAGCAGATTCTAATTCAATCAAGTATAAAATACGGTCAAGGGAATGAGCAATGGGGATTTTCCTGATAAAATGAAAAAAGTGATACTGATATATGTGATAAAAAATATAAATGGTTTACAATTATTTTATTTCACAAATACATAATTATATAGATTTATGTATATAACATACACATAAATATCCGAAATAGTTTCGATAAACTGTTTGATATTCAAATTCTTTATAAGAATATAAGCTCCATTCAGTCGTAAACAAATAAATTACACACGATTCCAATTTATCATAATAAAAGGGCTTTGATGCGAAAAAATATTCCAAGTTTCGCTAACTCGTGATACCAAAGAAAATATTTTAGTATTTTTACGTGAGAGTACGTACACTGTTAGTATATATAGGATTTATGATAACATTGACTAATATTTAAATAAAATATTTGATCTGAAACAAAATTGCTTTTAATAATTAAATAAATATACAAAATCCCGCAAAATTCTGGCCTCTGTGATTCAAAAACATTGATTATCTTTACCCAGTAAAAAAGAAAAATTTGATAAATTGTTAGAGTTAAAGAATAATATGGAATAATCGGTTTCAAATCGAAAATTTAGTCAGTCTAACAGTCTACTTTACAAGAATGATATATAACACATCTATACACATCATTTTATTACTATTTTACCCCAAAGATGTGATAGGTTTTTTATACTTCAGGCTTAAGGCCATTATAGGACGTAAGCTCGCTTCGCCTGCTTCATAAAGCCTGCAGAAAGAAGAATATTCTTGACCGGCTGTCTGGTGCCGATAGCTGGAGATTGTGGAGAGCTCTTATCGTCGCAGGCAATAGGGCTGGCTTGCGTTGTTATTTCAAGAGGCCTGCCAAGCTCAATATCAATCCTGCGTTTATTTCTGGATTGCTTGGCTACTTGACCTCTGAGAGAAAGGATATGTTTTGGCGTTAATGGAATAACTGTTTCGCATTTATAGTATTGAGAAGATATATTTTAGTTTACTTGCGTTGCTATGTCGAGAGCTGCGTTTATTTTCTGGATTGTTAGGCTTTGTTTTGGAATTAATAGTAGTAGCAATTCGTACTGATATTCTAAAATTCTTTAAATTGTGTGTTTCTTAAATTTAAATTCTTTTGATGATACCATCCACATGTATTTAAGGTCAATTAATTTCATTTTTCGCCTCTTCATTTATTTTGTGAAATTTAAACATTTAAAACATAACATATTGTTTTTGAATAAAAAAAATATTTTTAATTACAAAAGTGTTTTAACTAGATACATTCATAGTTTATTGGTAAATAATACTTATCATTATTTCGGTACTTTTTGGTGCGGCAGAACGCAATATCGAGTTCCTGCAAATTAATTAATCTTTGTTCCCGTAAATTGTATGCTGAATTAATATATTATCCCGTAATTTATTGGTTGGTAATTACTTCCAATTACAGGTTTCATGCTAAAACTCACTGCATAATTTAAAATTATTTAACCCAGAATGCGATAGTTTGCAGAATTACATACACAACACATTATAAACAGTTATTGCAATTGTTATTGCAGTTATTGCAATTTCAATTTCAAGCATTAATGAATTTTGAAAAGCCTATTTCATTAATTTGTCAGAATTCAAAACTTTTAAAAATCTAAAAAGCTTATATACTTTAGGATTTAAAAAAATATAGCAACGAGACTGAGAGTACTCTAATGTTAATATTTAAAAATCCAATTATATATTTAAATTCAACTCAACTCACAAGTAGTAATTAACATTCAGTGTTGTAGAAAATAAATATTTACATAAGTTTGTAAATAAAAATCCATTAATTTGCTTTATGTTTAAAACCAATGATACATTTTAATCACAGATACATATCAAAATAGATCACAAATGTCCAACGAAAAACCAAGCTCGTTATAATTTTTTTTTCACAGTAGTGACGAGAGATGAGCGTCTTAGTAATAGAAATATCCATCTGCTCGTCCAACTTTAATTGAGTTGTATTTACAGCTTAAGCTTTGTTTCTCTTGCGCTCATTAGCATTTTTGCTATGTCATTTCTTGCAGATAATTCGCCATTATTAATGAAGATATGAAATCGATAGTACATTATGCGTAAACTTACGTAATCTAGTTATTATAAGTCTGTAATTTCAATCGAGGCTGAAATCTAATCCAATAATTTCAATCACAATCAAACGCAATCGATTGTGAGATGAACGATCTCAAAATATTATTCTGGAATTCTAGTGGAGAGCCCTTTGTTCGGTCTGATTTTGTTAGTGAGAGGAAGCGGAATACGATCGTAGGCTTTTCGTCTCAAAAATGTTTTTTTTGGCAACCTTTCTATTGATGTTACCTTTTATAGGTGCGATATATATCGCATCGTATATAGTATACATATGTATACAGATTTAGATACGTCATACTATCTCGTCTTTGTCCCTTATGGGGTAGACAGAGGATTCGTGTGACTCAAGGGCTACGGTTCGATAAAAAGTAGGCTTATCAGTGCAACAGAGATTCAGATTATTTTTTTTTCCTTTGCTTAACTTTAACAATCTACGTGGAAGCAGCTGGTATATATGTATGTACTTCGTTTCTCCCAGGTTAGCATGAATGTGGCCATCACCTTTTAATTATACTGGCATTATAGTATACCTCTTTAATGCCAGATGAGGTTCTGAAGCTTAAAAAGTAGAATTCATTATAAAAGCGAGAGTTTTAGTTAGGTATGTCACAGATATCTCATATTGTTGTATTTGTACTGTGTTCTTGTATTGTTATTTGTATGTACTCTTTTCATTACACAGACTATTCTTTTATTAAGAACTAGCTGATGCCCGCGACTTCGTCTACGTAGATTTTACTCGGGTACAATAAGTTATATCCCTCGGGAACCGTATATTTTTTCGGGATTATAAGTAGCCTATTTTTTATTCTAGGTCATACTCTATCGCTGTACCTTTCATTCAGATTCGTTCGGTAGTTTTTCTGTGATGCATGTACAAATATACAGACAGACAGAGAAAAATTATAAAAAACAATTGTTTTGGCTTCCATAGACCTTATAAAGAGTCCCTATATTTTTTTTTCTTAAATATCTCCCATGTACAGACATAACTCAATTACAGTTTTATAATATGTATATAGTCTTTAAAACGCTGCGCTTGTTTTGTGGTCTCAGCCTTGGCCAGCCTCTTAAGGGCGGTTCCTTGAGGACTCTACGGAATTGCGTGAAAACTTCGGCCGGCCCTTAACCCAAGAGTTTTGCAAACTCTGGACCCTATTTTACAATTATCTGGTAACTGTGAACCATTATTATTTTCAGAGCTTTTTCCAGAATATACTTTTGAGCAGGTTATTCGATGAGAAAATAAAGTTTTAAATATTATGTGTGAATTTATCCTAGTAATTTAATTTGCTGATCGTATAGGTGTCTATTTATCAACATACGTCAACAATAAGAAAGCAACACCATTAGTCATATCTACTACCCTTCCTCGAGTAAATAAAAAAATATATGGGGTGAAATCGTACAGATTAAGTTAGCTTCAAAGTTAATCAAGTCTTAGGATATACTCATACTCATTTTTTTTACACATTCATCGATATTATATTTGAAAACAAATATAGGTACATATAAAGATAAACAACCAAGGCCCAGGTCATTTTAATCTAAACGGAGCCTCCCCATTTGGGGAGGGCGGGGGTTTTTTATAGGCCGGCAATGCTTCTGTGAGCCTGCGGATGTTGCATTCGTCTATAGGCAGCGGTGATCACCTAACATCACATGACCTGGCTGCTCGTTTGTCTCCCTCTTTCATAAAAACAATATCGGTCCTGAAACCTGAGCAGTGGATAAGTATGTTAACCATAATAACCATGGAGGTCGTCAAATCGGTCAATCCAGAAATAAAAACTAGGTCGTAATTACAAACAAGATAAAACTAATGGAGCTACTAACTAAAAGCTGGTAAAAAAGCACCATGACTAAATTTACAAGACAAAGTTCTGTTTTACGATAAATCAATATTGAGTTTTTATTTCATTTGTGACATTAACTCGTTGAATTACAATAATATGTATGTGTGTGTTGGTAATACTACCCTATCATAAAATTAACAATTTTCATCTTCAAATTAAGCTATCATCCTTATATATTCGAGACATAATCTCCTCATATCTCACAAAGCTCAATGACTTATTAGGGTGTGCTTAAATGCCAAAAGGGGCAAAGAATCCCACGTTTTGAGACCGGATTATCATTAAAGGTAGAATGGCCAAATTGGCCAGTTTCATGGGTTAATGGCATAAAGAAAATGTAAATGTTCAATAAAAGTTATACCTATGTTAAATTTATATTTTGCATAAAAATTTATATATTTTTCTCTTGACTATTGATCGAAAAAAGGTAAACTAATATTTTTTTTATGTTATTTACTGTAAGAAGAATAAGAATTGTAAGTAGGTTTAGCGGATATTAAGTTGACAATTTATGAAAAGTAAACAAAAAGACTTTACATAACTGTCAGTTTAGGATTGTCAGCTCATCTCAGGACATAAATGACAGATGTCAATATTCATAGTTAGGGTAACGTCTGTAGGGTTAGTTAGTCTTTTATTTTATATTTACAGTCACATTTGGATGCCCAATTATACAATTGAATTAAAAAAAAAACTTCTGCACAGTAAACGAAATGTCACTTTCCATCCCTTCAACTTTCCCCAAAAAAAAACCATACTAAGCCTTTGCTCCGTTTTGACGTAAAAGACGGCCAAACAAACAAACACACTTTCCCATTTATAATATTAGTATGGATAAACAAATTGAATGGCGAAATTTCTCTTTAAATAAAGCCACTTCCAAAATTACCGTATTCAAAAGAGAACCCTTTCAATACGATAATTCTTAGAAGTTTTCAAAGCATCAGAATCATGAAATGAACGTTTCCTATAATTTATTTACTTGTGTCTTATGCTTGAATAATTTATAGAGTCCGTACCGACGAAGAAAAAAATCACAAATAGCGTCAAGTAACAAAACACTGGGTTAGTAAAAAAGGGGAAATTTTATTTTTTTATATTTTTTATATAAGAAAAGTTTAAAGAAAATGATAAATACTTGTGGCTTTATTGTATTGCAAACGATAATAAAAAAGAATTGGACAACTGTAGAGAGTGTTTCTGAAAAGGCAGTAAATGACTATTGCTTTATTAATTTTTGTGTAAAACTATTATTTGTTAAAAAATAAAAGATTAATAAGAATATTATATTTAAGATGTTTTTTTTTATTGAAGCTTGTTATTTGATTTTAATTATCTGTATTTTTACATCTAAAAAACCATAAACAACAATAAATTATATAGTTAATAAAATCAGAGCATCTATTTTACGGCTCCATTTTTTTAAAGACCGGCAATTTTGTAGGATTTGCGTATAGTAAGTTAATTCTGTATAGTTTAATGGAAAAAAAGGAAATTTAAGTATGTAAATATATAATACCCATGTCTTGCCTAATGATAATATAAGATGGGGCAAATCTTATAAAGTGAGTTAGCATAAAATAAATTCGAGACATGTGTTACGAAATACTAATTAATCGATGCTATGAAGTTGGAACCTATTTTTAATTAAAAAATTGTTGGACCTGCAAAGTAATTCATTTAGGAACAATAAAAAGATGAATTAATAATTTATCCTTGTTACATATACATATTTTTTAAGTATGAAAAGAAACTGCTTTGTTATTTACTAAAAGTTTGTATTAAGCAGACCTTGTGAACTTACAAGGGAAATGTTCTGCCTGTATTCTATACACAAAGGAAGAAGTTATTTCAAAAGACATAAATAACGCACGCGACCGGCCCTTTCAAGCTCTCCCGGATAGCCTACTGTTTCTGGCGGCCGCACCATCACTCATCCCATGGGATCCTACTTATTAGGACTGGCAACGAAATTCTTTGCGTGTACGCTCAAAATACTACGTAGATCAGAATAAAAATAAGTGCTGAGATATATTCTTTCCTGCGATTTTTTTAAATTAAGTCAAAATAATACTGTAGTTAATCTTACTTACTTATCTTTAAGATAATTTATTTATGACTCATAATGATCTAGAAAGTATATAGTTATGAATAATTGACGACTTCATTAAATAGATTCTGATGAGATGACCTTTGTGCCGTTATAGTTATCTGTCTGTTACTCAAAAGGTCTCGGGTTCGGTCTCGGACCAAGATGGAAAATTATCCTTTTCTGATTGGTCTTAGATATTTATATGTAATAAAATATAGTATCCCATAAGTCTCGAACTTAATTTGGGTCTACTTGAATCTTTGTAATTTGCCCCTATATAAGTTTACTAGCTGTTGCCCGTGACTTCGTCCGCGTAAATTTCGAATTGAATGTATAATAATGTGAAATAAATCAATATTCAAATGAAAAAGCGCCATCTAGCGGATTCTTGAAGAATTAATGGTAATTATGCCTCGAATTCATTCAAATGACGGTAACTTTTTTTTAATGAACAGATTTAAAATTGGTTTTATCAAAAGAAACCAATTTTAAATCCTTTTTTGAGTTAAAGTTTTAACTAAATTCAGCAGTTTCGGAGATTAGCTTGAGAATTCATTCAAATGACGAGAATTTTTTTTTAATGAACCCATTTTGATATACATAACAAACTTTAAATGCTTTTCTGAATTAAAACAAACCAACTGGTGAAAATTTTAAGTAAATCGGTTCAGTACTTTAGGAGATTAGCGTGGCATACATAAAGATAGACAGGCAGTCAAAAAATTCAAAAAAAAGATTTTTGCTTTCTATTATTTTTTTTAAGTGTCTCTCTGTTTTCTGTCAAATAATAAATGTACAGACAAAATATTTTTACTGTTTTATTATATGTATAGATTATATTTATTTTAATAATATATTTTCCATCGTTTAACTTTCATGACGTAAATAATAATAAAAAACAGTAATAAAAATTGGGGACTACAAGTGTACTTTCAACAAAATCTGCTTTTGATGTTTGAGCGTATGTTTAAAAGATAAACAAAAAATGTGGAAGAATGTATAGATAAATATTAGATCATTTTTGTGGTCGGCTGCTATCCACTGCTAGAAATTTGCTTTCCTCAATTTTTTTAAAAGAAACAGAGCAGTATTGAATAAAAAAAATCTATATATATAAAAGCGAAAAACACTAACTCACTCATCACGAAATCTCAAAAACTACTCGTTCAATGCAGATGAAATTTGGCAGGACGGGAGATTGTACCTAGGAGACGTCCGCTAAGAAAGGATTTTTGGAAATTCCATTTCTCAGGGGGTGAAACGGGGGTTGCAAATGGGTATGAAA
>JADGIL010007003.1:0-23848 GCA_020352625.1 Cactoblastis cactorum | reverse complement strand
AAAACTCCTGTCTTAGCGGACGTCTCCTAGTTACAATCTACCTTCCTGCCAAATTTCATCTTCATTGACTGAGTAGTTTTTGAGATTTCGTGATGAGTGAGTGAGTGTTTTTCGCTTTTATATATATAGATAATAGCCACGAGGTCGTCAATAAAAAAATTAAAAAATGCACGAGTCTGATCCACACTTGCCCGGTTATTTTTTCTGTACCTACCTCGTCGACACACTAGTTTGCGTCTAAATCAATTTTCGACATACCACATAAGTTAGGGAGCGGACGATAACGGCATACCACTTCCGCTATCCGACTCCCGAAACCGGGACTAAGTGTTTTAGAACCGAGGGGCTCTAAGGGGGGATGATAGTAGACAGGGGGTGAGCAGAGGGTGGTTCAATTAGCAGCTAGCCAGACGCTAAATGCATGACCTAGGCTTTGGTGTTGCAGATGTTTACTCCAGGATATTGGCGGGAGACTTGTTCTTAGAACAGTGGCGTGAAGTTTGACATAGAAGTTTAGACGCTTAACAATTACAACATTATTTTATACGACATGATAATAAGAAGCGTAAGAAATTCAATTGGAATTTTAAAATATATTATATAAATAAAGCCTAAAGTGGTTTGTGTAGGAAGAAACTGGTGTATGAGAATCACGAAAATGTATACGTAAACCGTTAAGTAATAAACAAAATTTATCTCTCTGTATAGTAGTCACGAACGACTACTTTTTTATCCCAAAAAAAGGATCAAATACAGAGAATCAAAAATATGATCAATCTCAAGAAAAGAACGATAATACCGAAAAATTTCAGTGACCAAAAATTGATGAAATGCTGAAGGAATCAAGATAATTGGAACTAATACTAAAATTGAGTATATAAGCAACTCAGTTCCCAAGAGCTTTAGGTCGCAAACTGGTTGAAACTAGCTAATTCTAGCCAATCCCCGACGCCCCGCATCCCCGAGATTACTCCGCTTGTGTCCACACACGTGTTAATAATAATAACTTTGATATTTTACCTGGAACCCGTATGCTAACGAGGTTTTAGTTTGGTGTACACTAGGTTTAATGTTAATTACTTTTGAACATGTTTTCAACACAATTTTAAACAGGGAAATTTACGAGAATTGATACCTACATGTCTTTTGATTAAAGTGTACAAAGTCCAAACTTAATTGTGATTCAGAGTAATCATTTTTTTTTATTTTTTCTTTGTTTCCAGCCTGCAATATCCTAAATAGATTTTGAAATAATTTTATCATAAAATAATCGTCTGTTGGATTCGATTCAAGGCACAACGCGCTTAAATTACTGGCAATTCCAAGAAATAAAAGTAATTTTACCATTCCGAAAATAAACCATTCTGTCTCGATTCAATTATACCTATATAACTTGTAATGGTTATATTGAAGCAGTATAAAATACAGTATGATTATATTCTAGTCTAGGCAATTCAGGCATTTAATCAACGTTATTTGAAGGCCGTAGATGAAGACCGCACCAAAAACATTTTCCCTGTTATTTTGATATTACATTTTGTAAAAAAAAATATGAAATTAACTTCCAGAATTTCAGAGGCAAGTATTCGGTCTATGATTTCTAACAATTTTCTTTTATAAACTACGAAGGTTTAACTTCTAAGTCTGCTTCTAAAAAACATGGACCCGCTTTTCATAAAAAAGACAATTAACGGAAAAGGGCTTAAAACAGGGATTTTTCATAGGAGTTGGGCTAGTAATCTGTAACTATATCTAAATCTATGAAGCTAACTTTCTACAGATATCTATGAAGCTAAGCGGAGCACTAATTTTACGATTCTTGGCTCTATCTATCTCATTGTGATAGTGAAATATTTTTTATAACTGGTTCAGTATTTACGAAGATTAGCTCTTATCAACAAAAAACAAACAAAGTTACAAACGTTACCTCTTTATAATGTTATTAATATTAAGTTTTACTTGTAACTTGGCAGTGCTTAACCTCCATGGTTCTGCCTCAAAACCACAAACAATGTAACAGAGCTAATTGGCGGCTGTTAAATATAATGGCCATCAATCATAATTAAACATACTTTTATCAGGAACAGCGTGTTACATCGCCGTACGTTATTTAGAAATAGGCTTTTAAAAGGTGTTTATTATAATAAATAATTAATCTTCAACTAAAAAGTGATGGGTAGAAAGCTTACTGAGTTATAATAGAAAGAAAAACTATTAAGGAACAAATGTGTATTTCATAACAATATTACATTTTTGGGTTTGGAACTTTTGATACCAAATTACATAAATATGTGATATATGTAATAGTGTCAACCGCGACGCCTGATCTTCCGGCCATTTTGCCTCGATAAAGTATACTAATTAAGTTTACTGTTATATTATAACTTATTGATTTTTGCTTAAGTGTCTGTGAAAATGTGCACTTGGAACATGAAGGTCAGCTATAGCTAAGCTCGATCAGAGGTGAACTAAGCGACCAGCCACCATAAATTATAAAATGTCATAAAACAGGTAATAAAAGTTATCGCTTTCTATGATCTTAAATTTTAATTATGAAACGTCTTATCACAGTGGCGGTTCGTAACCACAAATTACGCAACAATGCTGATTAATCGCTATACAATATGCACACAATCTATCATCATTAAACACACCTTTGTCAAGAACTGCGTCTTGTGCCGCTGAGTACAATGTACACTACGTGGAAGCGTATTGTAAAGTCATTACCTATTGTTAGTTTGTATCACACCATGTGTTTCGAAATTACCATCTTGTTCCAAAAATACAAGACAACAATGACGAACAACTAATTATAATTATTTAGAAAATAATCATATTTTAAAAGAGGAACAAAATGGCTTTCGTAAGGGAAGGTCAACAATGCTAGCGCCATTAAACTTAATCACACAATTTAACATGATCACAGAAAATATGGATAAAAATATTGACACCGTAGTATTTTTCTTTGATATGAGTAAAACTTTTGACTTTGTTCCGCATAATATACTTTTAGAGGAATGTAAGAGATCCGGTATAAGCGGGGTTGCATATGACTGGCTGAAAAGTTACCTAGAAAATAGATTAAAACATGTTGAAATAACTAACATTAATGAGAAAAATTAAGAATAGTATTTTTTTTATGTCAGAGGGAGGCAAACGAGCAGGCAGGTCACGAGATGTTATGTGAACACCGCCATCCATAGATAACTGCAACACCCGCGGGTTTACAGAAGCGTTACCGGCCTGTAAAAAACTACTTCCCAAAACAATAACACGGGAGTTCCTCAAGGTACAATATTAGGCCCACTTTTGTTCATTATCTATCTGTATATAAACGATCTACCTAATAGTACTAATAAACAATCCGGGCAACGACTTTAATAATATAATTATATAAATATGACTGTAGAAAACATAATTGATTGGTAACATAAAAATAATTTACCAATAAATATTGATAAAACGAAATATCTTAAGTTCTATAATAGAAATTAACATTTAACTCCATTAAATATAATCTCCAAAAATGCATCGATTACAGAAGGTAATAATATAAAATTTCTAGGTATCACAATAGACAATCAATGTAATTGGAAACAGCATATAAATAACATCTGTACCAAATTAAACAGATTTGCTTACGCATTGCGGAGACTGACAAAGCAGGTAAACCAAAAAGCGGCTCTAACAGCCTATAATGGTTATGTTAACTTTAATATTAGATATGGAATTCCAATATGGGGAAACACCGTTGCGGTAAACAGGGTGTTTATAGCCCAGAAACAGTTCGTACGTGCAATATGCGGAATCCCACTATTCACATTCTGTAGAACATTGTTTCCGAAACTTAATATTTTACCTGTCCCATCCAATTACATATTTGAATGCTGTGTTTTTGTAATAACACATCAAAATTTATTTAAATCATCTAAAAGATGATTATTATAGCAATCGGTCGCGTAGTGCTAGATTTCCTAATAAGCTTTTGTTTTCTATTGTGAGGACCAAATACTTGCATAAAAATTGTTACTGCAACTGCATACAATTTTATAAAAGGTTGCCGATATAAAAAAAGCGGTTTTGCTCTCATTGCTCTCGTTGCCGAAGAAACTACGGAATAAATCACATTTAATTCCCGGATAAAGAATCTTTTATGTCATATAAGATCATTATTTTAAATAAAGAAGTAGCTCTGATGATTAACGACAGTTTTTAAATCAGAAAACTAATGATTGAATCTGATTAATGATTTTCATAGTATGCACGAATAAACTGTTAAATCAACTTCCTACAGAGGTATTCCCGAACTGATACCACATTGGGATCCAAAAAAAATGAGTCGAGACCATTTACACTCTTGTCATACTATCGGTGCTACAATTGTCCAAGGGTAGCTTATATAACAACACAAGGACAAATGTACTGAAGAGAATCAATCACTCACAACAGAAAAATATTATCACTCTCCAGTGTTTTTATTACATGATGTTAGGAAGTTTGGTCAAAAAGTCGACTCCCACTTGACCAGTTTCATCCACCTCTCTCGCTTTTGCTTAATAAATCTCAAAATTTTAAAAGAAATCTGCCGCGAATTAATTTTCTTTGATCAAACGCAAATGAAGGGGCAAAATATACAAAGGCCTCGTCAAGATGATGAAGTTATTTCATCTCACCATCTTATAATTCTAAAGCAAACTAATTATAACACTTCAGATTTAAAACAAGTACCTAATGAATTTCTGGATATTTCTTTTCTAGCATTAATTTTCTTTTGATGGTAGCCGTCAATTGTAATCGCAAAAAAGGAATAGCTTCTATATTTTATATACAATGTAGGTATCCTCAAGTGATAAAATCTTCACCAGTAACAGGTTATAGGCAAAAGACACGGCTCTTTGATAAGCCCATTCTATGTTGTTTCTAGAATATTCGAGATATTCTGTCTCATAAATTAAACTATTTGAAATTGCCGCAGACTGACTCAGGTCATAATCACTCGCTGCTGTTGTGTTTGAAATTAAAATAAAAATATTTATTCAGAAATTAGGCCATCACAGGCACTTTTCACGGCACCAATTAATAAATATTTAAATCTCATTCAAGCTATAGACTACCAGCATGTCGGAACGACCACTGCTGATAAGAAATGCCGAAAGAAACACGAGCAGTTTTGGTCGCTATTATACCGGAAGGGCTTGATAATAATTTTTTTTGTGATAATTTTGTAATGGTTTACAAGTCAAACTTGAATAAAAAAAAAGTTATGATCGTGATTGAGGCTATAAGCAATTAAATTTATGGGAATCGAGCAGCACCCGTTCACGAGTTGATGCAACGCAAAGTTTAACCATATCAGAGGGAGCAATACGACCCTCTATATCCTCATAAGTGAATGGATTATATCCTAGAAGCAAACAATTTCATCAGTTTGGAACATATCCATAAAGATTTAAACCACATTAATGTCAATAGAACTTTGTTTTAGAAACAAACAGGCACGAGATGTTAAGTGTTCACCGCCCATAGATATCTGCAACATCCGGAGGGTCACAGAAGCATTATCGGCGTTTGAAAACCTTAAGCAATAGCTAATAAATATAATTACCAACAGGTAAAGTGAAATTTAATTTAAAATAGCAAGGGCCTGCTTATAACTAATTCAGAAGAATGGCGGGGTTAACAAGAGCTATTATAACCGGAGAGCAGGTCGCGACCTGCTTCATACATATTGAACAAAGCGGGTGCCGCCCACACTTTCACTTAATGGTCAGTCTTCCAATTCGTTCACGTAGATTCACAGTAAATCATTTACCGGGTAACTTTTATATTGTCACTGGAAATGGGTCCGGGAATAGGAATAAAAAGGTTTTAAGATGGCACCTAATGCTAACTATTATGTCTGATTTATACCGCCGCGCCCGATGCGAGCAAAGGATAATGCATATTCATTTAGTAAGTAAAGAACGAGATAGGAACATGTAGTGCGCGTTCTTAAAATAATAACATAAGCGTCAATACACTTAAATAAAAAAAATAAGTAGTTACTAGGACAAAATATTTGGAGTCAATATTGACTTTTCCAATACCTTTCTTCCTCATGAATAAATATTACAGAAATTACATTTAAGAGATTTAAGTAGAAACGTCGTTACGTTAAAAGTACTTTTGTAAAATAAAATCTATTGAGATTTTTATCAGGAAACGTGTATTCCTTTTGAGCATTCAATCTTTATGAATTGAAGTTGCTAGTTTCAAAAATTAAGTGTTATTTCTAGGTCTTACAGATTACAAAATATATGTCCATGTTATCAATCAAATTAGCTTTAAGTTCTCTTAAGTTATTTTGCCTTTATTGACAACTTAGATGGGTATCACACGTATTAGGTGTATTAAGTCCACTGCGCTTTACGTACACTATCGTGGTCCATCTGCACTTCACTTTTCACTAGTCGTCTAACTTACACTAGCTGATCTTAACTACTGGTTCTTCTCCTTGGTTTATCTTTCTCTTTAGTGTTGTTTTCGTTTCAACTCAAGCTGTAGGCTACGCCTTTTGCGTTTTATATTCGCACTGTGCGAACAAAAGTGACTCAACTCGAAATTTTGGTAAAAGTTGTTAAGTAATAAAAATGACTGTCGGCGAAAAGGTATCTTATAAATATTGTTTGGCAAAGACAAAGAAAGTCTTTGACAAAGAAATTCGGAAAGGAACAGGAAAATTCAATCCGAATAACACATTTGTTTCGCATCGACATTAAAAAAAAACAAATTGTGTTTCATTCTGCCTTATAGAAAAAAACGGAATACTATTGCTTCAATAACTTGGACAAATATACACTCTAATGGAATATTATTAATAAATAATAAATCACTGGAGTACTTTTTTACATATTTAGATTGCTACGCCCTAAAATAGAGAAACAATTGCCATGAAAAACTTTGAAATCGATGATGATGAAAATAACTTCAAATAAAGGAATCTCTTGGGCTCCATCAGCGATTGAACCTAAGCCTCGCAGTGTCGCCCCCTGCCAATATCCTCGTCTACAGAATTAATCACGGACAATGATCGCTCAATTTGTCTGCGGCCAGTAATGACTGCGTTTTGAGCGCTGACTCTATGTTAGCCGGCACTCGGAGGGACAAAATTGGGAGCTTCTCTATTTTACAAGACTTTATTTAGTTTGCAATGTATGTGAGTATGTCTTTTCGGGTGGAGTCTTGCAACTCATTTTGAAGCATTTATCTTCAAGACAATGCATAGTTAGCTATGTGACGTCATTCTAAATCCAATATGGCGGAACATCCAATATCGCGGACTAGTTATTTTTTAAAACACTTCTACAGTATGGGTATCATAAGAAAGGGCTTGCTGTGAATAATTTGAAAATCAAAGTGACGTCATTTTAAAAGCCTTTTTTTTAAAGTTTTTCTTTAAATTTATTTCGTATTCAATTTAAGACTATGAAACATATTTACACAGTAAATTGCTTATTATTTTAATAAAGCTTTTTCTTACGTCAATGTTAATTTGATTCCATTACTACTTTTGTAAAGTTACTACTTTTGAATTATCCTGAGCGAGCAATGTTGCCCTGCTATCTCATAATACGGGCTTAATTAAAGGAAGAACTCATACTCATTAGCAAAACATAAAAAAATTCTAATTATCAATTGAAATAGATAGAAAGAATAAATAAGTAACATGTCCGTCCGTGCTGGCGGCCGCACGACTCCCGCGACTCCTCATTACCGCTAACGACCCGCACATAACAACCGGCTCCTGATTCCGGCCACATGTAGCTCCGAGTCCTGTTTTTCTGCCTTACATAGTACATAATCCATAAAATAATATTTAAGACTTTGCTTCTCGTGAGAAAAGTTTCACTTCTTTTCTCCGTTTCTCATTCACGCTCAGAGTAGAATGAAATAATTAACTATAATAAATATATAACATTTATTTAACTACCAGATATAAATTCAACAAAATTCGTACCTAAGCTTTGAAACACTTAAAATTTCATAACACTTATTCTCATGAACTGGAGCACACTGCTAAGTAACTGCACACTTTGAAATTAATCTCACAATTTTGCTAAGAATTTTGTTAAAAGCTCAAAACTTTTAAAAAGCGGTTAACATTTTAAAGTTTGTTAAGTTTAACGACTTTCATCTTGCGGCGACAGAGGCGAGCTCGACGTGCTTTTCGAAGCCCCGAGAAGCTTAAGCTCACTGTCTTCAAAGAAAATAGTTTAATTTGGCGAATTTTTATAATATTTTTAACACTCCGTTCAAAGTTCCTCATCTCTTTTAGACGCTCAGAGCTTATATTAAAAAATTCATATAATTTAAAGAGATCTTACTTTACTAAAATAGTTGTATGTTGCAGGCAAATGTTACTCTGAATAAGTTCACCGAGCTTGTTCAGAAAACTTGCTCAATTTAAACACTTATATACTGAAACTAGCTGCCCGGGCCCACTTTGTTAGGCGGTAATAGTTCATAGCTATTTTGGTTTCAGTTCTATGACGACGACTTTCTTGACTTGGTTCTTTTCGACCCGTTTTTACCCCTAAAGAAAAAAACCTGATACACCTATTTGATTATTTTTGTTAAAGTGCCAAATTTTAATTCGATCGGTAAAGATTTTTTTTTCCATACAAACTTTGACATCCCTTTTTACCTCTTCAGGGGTTGTTGATTGTAACATCTTTTCTTATCTGAGCACTACGTGATAACATAATATTGCTGTTCAAATTTCAAGTTTATAGCTTCTATGGTTTGGGCTGGGCGTTGATGAGTCAGTCACCCTTGTTCTTTTATATATTATATAGATTGGTCAAAATCCTGGGAGGCATTTCGACGAAATTAATTATCTTACCAATATATAAGAAATAATAACTAACAAAACTATTATCATTCGGTTCAACACACGAGCCGCCAGCCGCTACTCCTCACAACTCAATTATGTACTAGGTATTATTACATTAAATGTCTTTTCTGCGCCGAACGTGACATCGTCCAGTAATTGCGTTTTATTGCTTCGTTTATTTCTCACTTCTGTATTAATTTTTCCATAATTAGACTTATAAATTACCTTAGTTATTATTTTAGCAATGTTTGCAGACGTTTTTAATAAATGTATTAGTGACCTGCTCTGGTTTCGCAATGGTTTAAAAACCTTCCTTGTGAATTACCCTATCTACAAAAAAAACCCGTTGCGTAGTTTTAAAGATACAAAGGGACAGACAGCGAAAAGAGTTTTATACTATGTAGTGAAAAGAATACAGTTTGTTTCATTATCCTTGTCGACGACAAATAAACAAATTTATAAATTTTATTACACTATTACGACTCCATCTTATTAACCGATAATTAAGAATACTAAATTTAAATTTTGCTAAGATTTCATGAGCTTTGTTTTTAAATATGCAATTACTGCCTATCAGTATTGTACCCATTTTTATTTTATTTTATTTTATGTAAGGGGGAGGCAAACGAGCAGGCGGGTCCCGTGACGTTAAGTAATCGCCGCAACCCTTAGACACCTGCAACACCCGGGGGGTCACATAAGCGTTGCAGCCTTTAAGGGATTTATACGCTCTTTTTTTGAAGATTCCGATGTCGTAATGGTCCGGAAATAAGACTTAAGATCCTTTCTTACTGTCAATAAGTAGCTTAATAAAATACATCAAAGATTAATTGGCAAAACTTCAAACGGCCTTCGAAGAGCCCATAGGATATTAATGGAGTGACGATCAATTAAACCCGAATCCTCTTAATTTTCCGCGTATTTACATCAGCACGTAAATTATTTTACGACTTCAACAGGTAAACGTTAATTTAAAGTTAAGGGCTTACGTTTGTTATTTTATGTTATCAGTCTGTAGTTTATATAAATTGGCTTTATGTAATACTATTGGATAGTAATCAGTTAAGGACGAGATATACTCACGCACGAAGGATTTTTTTTACGTAAGAGGGAGGCAAACGGGCAGGCGGGTCGCGTGATGTTAAGTAATCACCGCCGCCCATAGACAACTGTAACACCCGCGGAGCCACAGAAGCGTTGCCGGCCTTTAAAAATACCCTGCCCTCCCCAAATGGGGAGGGCGGGGTAGTTGGGCCTCCGGCTCTCCCACTCACCGGACGGAGCATGGCGGCTGATAGCCACCATTCAGGCGTCGGTCTTCTGTGGGAGTATGGTACTGCCCCGAACGAGCCAGCACATTCATGCTGCAGGCTAAAAAAAGCATGCAACAGGCTTATACCACTACAAAAAACTGCAAATAAATCACGTTTGTTGTATGGAAGCCCCCTTAATTATTTATTTTATTTTGTTTTCAATATTTGTTGTTATAGCGGCAACAGAATTTTATGAAATGTGATGGACAGAAAAATAGACAAACAGACTACGAAATTTCAGTGACAGAGTTCAATTTTAGCTTTGGGTAAAAATCGAGAATACACGTACCTAATAGTGACGCCAGAATTAGATTAACCTGCCTTTCAAAGCGAACGCGTTACATGTCGTGTGACCTTTTTGTCGATATCACCTTTGCTAATGGCAATCTGATCGTGTCCCACCTGAGTGAGACGCTGATCCTTTGTTAATCTGTCTGCAACCCTACGCCTCCCTTCTTTCTTACAGCTATAAAAACGACATTAACCTGCTTCGGGCGAATTGATAGGGCTGGTCCAGATTTACAGAATTTTACTATTTAAAAATATGTAAAGTTTAACCAAATACAATGTGCGTATGGCTCAGGTGTTGCAGGCCTTCATAGGCTGCAGTGATCGCGCTTACCATCAGATTGACCGCCTGCCTATTTGCCAGCTTAGCTGTATAAAAAATGCACAAAATAGGTTGTAATATTTACGTATCTATACTTTCATTTTAATTTTTTTACATCATCCTATATCACAACATATAAACATGTTAATTTTTTAAATAAAAATTAACTAAATTTTGTTTTGCACATTTTGTAGTTATCTAAATATTTGAACATGGCAACCCTTACATTTATCGATTGAGTTCCACGTGCGAATATTTTAATACGAATGTCTGAATGGTTCAAACGGCAGTAACACTGGGGAAACGTTAATCCTTCGCAACCTGCTTCGTCACTCTTTGTATTAAAATTGTAATTGAAAATATTTTAATTAATATTGCGTTGTTGCTAAGAGAGTTAAAAAGGTACGTAAATTAGTAAATTACGAGCTGTGCTCCACGTTTTCGCTTTTATGTGAATTTTGAGATACTAGTCTATACTATAGGAAAAATCGATCAAGTGATAGTCTTGCGCATAAAGGGTTCCGTACCATTATCTATAGCAGGTATCTGTTGCCGTTATCAACATGGAGCTAAAACGATCAATTGTATGAGAGTTATTTGTATTTTTTAAACAACAAAATACAACATCTGTGAAAATTTCAAATGTCTAGCTATCACGGTTCATGAGATACAGCCTGGTGACAGACAGACAGCGGAGCCTTAGGGTTCCCGTTTTACCCTTCGGGTACGGAACCCTAAAAATTACATTCTCTTTGGAAATAATAGAGTTCAATTTAAGGTGAGTGCATAACGAATCTGAATAAGGTATCTTTCATTTTATAACTAATTATTTACAAAGAAAACTACTCTTAAAGAAGAAAGAAAATAATTATATTCCGTGTGCTCATTAGAGACTATAATAGCAGGAACTAGGGAATGAAGTGGTAAAAAAACCTACCAGGAGAGGAATCAAGTGGAAAAATAAAGCCAGTCGTATCTATATCTGGTTTGTCGAGGCCATTGGTGAGTAGAGTCACGCGCGCTCATCAACCGCCGCGAACAATTACCTCGTGAATGCTCGATAAACTTATTATCAGTGGGAGTGTTCGCTGAGAACTATATATTATTTGTCTTAAGGCTGTTGTTACTAAGTTATTTGTTGGGACAAATAGTGTTGATATTCATAACGGTTGGTTGTATTATTTCGTTAGCACTTAATAATCGTTTAACAATTAGTTAATCAGTTTTAGTTTGAATATGTTTTGGGTCTAAGTATCTATATAACGCTCAATATTGTATTAATCCTTNNGGATTAATACAATATTGAGCGTTTGTAATTTTTTTAATGAATACCATTATGTAAATTATAAGAAAATCAAGTGCGAGTAGGACTCGCGAACCGAGGATCTTCGCGGTCAATTCTTTAAAGAGGTTACTGCAAACACTGCAAATAATTAAAGTAAATTCGCTTGTAAAGGCTTCGTACTCAAGGGGTAATACGGGATTCTATTATCAAGATTTTACTGTCCGTCCGTCCATCTATCAAATAAAACAATTTATCACAGATTCAGACACAAAAATATATACATACATATATAAGTTATAAACTTATTTAATTATGCCTGTTTTCTAAAGGTTCTAGAAAACACTAAGAATCTCGACCTATTACCAAAATTACACTTTACATTATACACTTCATCTTCATAGAGACTCTTATCCAAGATCCAGGCCTAGACTCACTTTTTATCGAAACGTCAAGATGTTTTATATTATTTGTGCTAATGTCACGAACTTGTCACAATTTTAATTCCATAACACGCCCTAAGCAAGCCACGTTTTGCCGCAACTCGCTCAAAACTGCGATATATCACGGCATAAAACTCATACACAAAACACGCCCGCCTTTTACTCAGAACGGTACACCCGCGGACTGATGACTTATGTCGCGCTAAATGAGAGATCTACTCGCTGGATCCACGGTTTTTAGAGAAAGAGCTTTGTATTACCATTATTTCCTATTTTCTAAGAAACGAAATGTGTTTAAATGAACATTATTTTATTAATACAAAAAAATAATAATAATTAGTCGTATTTCTCTGTAATTTGTGCTGTTAAAACTCTAAGATTTTTATTGCATTGTGTGCCATACTTAACTATATCCAATACCATTTTTTTTAAACTTTTGTATTTATATTTAGCCAGGTAATCTCCGAAAAGGCTTTTGGGATTATGCTTATGATTATATTAGGTATGAGATTGAAAAAGTTACAGATTAACATATACTTTTAACTCTAAAAATATGTAGTTATGTGTTTTCCCAAAACGATAACGCTACTTATTTCCCGATATGTTGACAATAATAGTAAGTAACATGCGGATAAATTCAGGGGTATAAGCTCATAATAAAATGTATCGAATTTAATACATTATTATGTTCATTACGGTCTTGAAAATTATGAATTTTAAAAATACATTATTTTATTTTATTTGGCACAACAAAATTGAAAGCTTTATCTGATAAAAACTGGTTTATTTATTTAAAGTAAGACTATCACATAATGTGTGTGTAAGAAAAAGGTTAGGCCTGTTTGGTTCGGGCTCTTAGTCTACACATAATGCAGCTAAATGAGAGATAACGCAGCAGTAGCGATCGCAAGTATGTCGTGTATGAAAAATTTCACGCTCACTGCGCCATTTGTCTTCCTTCCCATTCCTTTGTTCCCGTCCCTTTCCAATGTACTGCCGAACGGTAATTTGGTGAGGAATGCGTTTGTGCTAGATTCACAGAGAATTTGCTAAATTGGCTGGATATTTTTGTTCAATTCCTCATTTGTTGGGAATCAAAAAGCGAAAGAAAATAAAATCGCTACTCGTATCTACGACGAGCATCGACGCAATTGATCACATACTTTCCTATTACGCGACTAATTGCGATGCCATTTGTGTCATCATGCAGGCATCTAAATTCAGTCACATAATAATCACAGGAAAGGAAGATGTTCGTTCTTCTATGGTATACGAGTACCTATTCGAGTTTCATATTTGCCTGAAGTCGGAGTGAGTTTGCTAATAACTTTATTTGTAGAAATAATGTTGTTTAATGGTTTTCATTTAATTATACCATTCTATTGGATTGTTCAAAATAATTTTGAAGTTTTTATTTCAAATAGTTTATCTATAATATATTATAACTATAATCTTAATGTAACTTTTTATTCCTGAAATTTATTCACTACGGCTTCTATTAATGTAAAGCACTTTCCTTATAAACAATATTCGAAGTGTAGATAAACTTATCTGTGATATTTTCTACTGAAATATAGAGGCGCAAATATTAAAAGCGTTGAGCTAAAACGCCAATACGAAAACTATTTATACGTATATACGTGAGTTGATTTTAAAAATATCAAAAGTGAGGTTTTTTGCTAAAAAGGCAAATAGCTTAGCGTATTTATATGACGATACATACATATACATATTGCAATTGAAATGACAATTATATCACGAAATAATAATTAGTGTAATTAGATATAAGTTCTAACTTTCTCTTATCTAATTAGGCTCATAATTAGCACCGCAGCAATCGCGTGATAGCACAGCGGTGACCGCTCCCTTCGCAAAGCCCTTGAGATTTAACTGCCTGGAGGCATTGAATTCGTCTGAAACGTAATTATGTTGCTGTATAAAGTTGCCTGTGTTTCTATACAGGTTGCTGTCAGTATTTACTGAGAGGGGAGCTTATATTTAAATAATATTATTATAATCAGCGTGAATAACGATGCGAATGCGAAAAGTAAGCAAAATTAATGTAATAAATCTTTAAGACACCTTAATTTAACATTGATTTTGATGACATACAAAAAAGAAAAGATAAAATTCCCACCTTCGCCAATGGTCAATCTTTACCTGTCCCTAGAGATTTCGGTTCTGGCGCTTATTAAAAATTAAGTAATTAAGTAAATTTGATATAGACTTGCTTTACTCTCTTAGAAATTACACGATTTTATAACGGTTCTCGGATTTGCGCCATTTAAAATATTAATTATGAAACATGAAGATGTAATTTTTCAATTAGTAAAAAGATATCATGTTTTTTATGATAAAAATAAATCTTTTTGCATACAATTCAATTAGTGATAAATTATATACCAAACTATATATTATAACTCAATAGCAGCAGCACTCATTTACCTACATGAATTCGGTTCACACATAGCGTATATACTCTGAGTAACTCAGTATTCCTGCGGAACCAAAGCTAGTAACTATACGAGCAGCAATTTCAAGAATAAAAAATATAATTTTTAAAATAAAACATGATTTAATTAGAATTCGCGTCGTGTAAGCAAAGTTTTAACGCCATTTGCAAGCTGCTGATGTCACACCACATGTATCCGCTGTTGAATAAAAGAATCGCCGCCTACCATTATAATCCCTCTGCGTGTTGCCACTGAATTAGGCAGCCTGAAATGTGCTCGTATTATTAATGCGAATATGTGTTTGTTTGTCCTTATTTAATCCTACTAATATTATAAATGCGAATAAAGTTTGTATGTTAGTATGGATTTTTGTTACTCTTTCACGCAAAAACTACTGAACCGATTACGACGAAATTTGATAGGTAGCTGAAGACCCAGAATAACATATAGGTTACTTTTTGTCCCGGAGTTCCCGCGGGATTGATACCTAATTGAATTTCATAGGGTTTCCACGCGGACGAAGTCGCGGGCGGCCTCTAGTAACAAAATAAAATAATATATACGCATATTAACGTGATTTTTTTGTGTGGAATATCAGGAAGATGCAGTGGGCATACGAAGCCTCACATATTATTAGCTTAATAATTATATATCTTCTTTAATAGTCTTTCAAGCTGGTCTGGAAGGGAACTTACTTTAAAAAAAACCGTAGAATGTGCCAGCTGATATTCTTTCTGCGCAGGTTGTAAAAGCCAATCAAGGGAAAGGGCTTGAAACAGGAATTCTCATAGGAGATAGACTTACAATCTGTTACTATTGTCGAACCTCCACTGCACCAAAATACCCACCATTTTGCTAAGCATGATCTTTGAGTTTCGCGACTCTTGGCTCTGTCTACCTTAAGAGATAAAGACGTAATCGTAGTATCTGTATTAAATATCATAATAAATTGATACATCAGCTGTCTGGTCAGTCATTCAATCTGGTATTTATAAAATACATCAGATTTCGAACTTGAGGCCTATGAGCCTCGGACCATCTACTTTATCATTATGCCGAGTAGTACTTGAAGATTACTAAAATATAAAAGAATGCCGTTTATGTTCAAGCACGAAGAAAGTAAAGAGCTAATTCAATAAAAAATTTATATATTTGTTTCCCAATACAGATAAAAAACTTAACTATCCCAAGCTCTAACTCAGCGGAAGGATTTCAGGGCCGCTGACAAATGGCGGCATCGACTATTTTTCTACATTTGAGGCTATAATTGTCCTATTCGAATGGATTTATCTCCTTCCCAAGATTTGTTAGTTTTGGAAATCTTATCGTGAAGATCCCAAGCATCGTTTGAATAGAGTTAAAAAAAAACTAATAGATATTTTTAAAATTAAAATACACGCCTTACGCTTCGAAATATGTGTCATGAGATACTAACTCAACGATACTATACTTTATAATAAATACATATATAGATAAACATCCAAGACCCAGGCTAATTTGAAAAAGGTCATTTTCCTTTATGACCTGATCGGGGATCGAACCCGGGACCTCTTGAGTAGTGGTCAAATATGGTAACCGTTACACCACGGAGGTCATCTTTTACTATTATAGCATTCTTCATGGTTGTAACAAATGTACAAAAAAAAATTGTAACGTTTTATTAGTTACAAAAGCTTTCGAGTAAAAAAAACGGTAAAAAAGACTCTTCCGCATTATATATAAGTATAAATTATTATATGAAGACATCTTGACGCATTACTCATTGGCAGCACTGTGATTGTAGCATATCTACGGTCTACGGCGTAGAAGATCTACGCCGTAGACCCTCTACTAAATACTTCGAACATACGAGTGTGGTAACTAAACATTATTAGCTCGCCAAAATTCAGTCGCCTGTCTGTCACGGCGTAGTACCGCTCCCCAGAGGTATAAAGCCATTTAAAAGTAAAATTCTACAGGGATTTAGGCTCTACACATTTTAGATAATTCCGAATAGTTTGGTTGTTTTAATTGATGCGTGGTACTTGTAGTAGCTTTTGCCATCGTTTTCACATGTGAAACTTTAACATCGTATAGAAAAATATTTTTAGAGTACTATAAATTTCAAGCAGTACCATTTTTTTTAAATATAAGATAAGTTTAACATTTCAAGAGTTATCGCTATAAATGCTATTGTATAAATAAACTGTTGTGTAACTTGTGTGACTTTATCTCAAAATGGATGGCCTGAATCGGTTTCTTGTCAGGTCTGGTTCCCCTTTCTTGTGAAGTCATCAGGATGATTCCACAGAATCGGTCCAGTAGTTCTTGGACTTATCCGATGCAAACAAAAATACAAATCTTTTTACTTTTTAATATGATTAGTATGTAATATTAATTCGGCCTCAACATAATACATAACCACTTTAGTTACCTTTTCGTTCTTCACCAAGTCGTGATCTGATCACGACTCGGCGAAGAACGTGTTACTAAACCCTGCCCCAACAGTGCACTCGAGCACTCTATATTGTACATACAGCGCTAAGCCTTGCTGCCGGAACGCGGCTAATCCGCTATGAGCCAGGCGGGTACAGTTTCATGAGGAAATATCAAATTTTGAACGACGACGACATCGATGGGGCCCAACTTCTCCGCTCTCCCCATTTGGGGAGGGCGGCGGTTTTTTACAGGCNNTGTCTTCGGCAAAACATTGCTCATCGCTTATAAATGGTTTCAACTTGCACATATTAAGACTTATTTTCTAATACACAACGAAATGGAACTTTGTCGAAACATTGTAGTTATCATCTTTATTGAACTCCTTTGCCTCCCTCTTACATAAAAAAGAAATATTATTACAAAATTAAATCTTTATTTGAAAAGAAGACCTTCAAAGGTAGCACGTCTATTAACTTACTTACTTAACTAAATATTATTTTAATCAAGCTACAGACTCCCAGTATTTCGGGACGACCATTGCTTTACTGAATCTTAAGAGATTTGGAACCTGAGATAATCATGTGGCCAGTTTTCACCCCACGGAAGTGAAGCCTAAATATATGTACCTAAAACTAACGAGAATCCAATTTTCATCAACGTGTAAGAAACCGTAACGACTCGTTCCCTTGTTTCCGAAGCACTCAGAACTAATCAAGTTCGGTATCTGCCCACACATGCATGTCCGTACAGTCTACTGCTCAATCACCTTGCAATACAAATTAATTTACCTTCATATGACCACAGCATAGGGTTGTAAGGTCGCTTGATATGCAGTTGCGTGTACCAACTAGAATTATTACAAGATAACAGAAACCGAGTTTCCAACTCCCCGACGCTATCTGATCGTCACATGACCTCTACACACGTTTGCTAGATTTTGTGATAATAATACTTTTTTTTCTTTTTTTATGAAAGAAGGAGGCAAACGAGCAAGCGAGTCACGTGATGTTAAGTGATCAACGCCGCCAAAATAAAGATACTAACATAGAAAAGCTCTTCACTACATTTAAATCTAGAATGATCTTTAATATTCTAAAAGTGAAATACATTTAAGTGGCTCCATGAGCTACACTAGCGCCGCCATCGGCTAAAAAATCATTACTCACTGCAAATATAATTTATCAAAAATCCGCTTGATCAGATTGAAGTATAGATTCTGAAGTTTATTTTTAACAAATTATTAAATTATAATTCCTTGTAGTTACAGATAGCAAAAGTGCTAAAAGTGGCCGTTTTTTTAACTGATGGCGGCGCTAGTGTAGTTCATGGAGCCCTTTAAGTAAGCAAATTGCATACTAGCAAAACTGATCAAATTTTTTGAAGTATCTCACTAGACAAAGGCGTCCCCTTTTTTTTTTTTCACAGATCCAATGAGATCAATTTTATTTACTAGAAAAATATTATCATATAAAAAATACATAAAAAAAAACTAAAAAATATTAATTGTTATAATGCTCACTGATTATCAACAGTATTTGTTATGACCCATAAGGAGATTGATACTATTTAATTAGCTTGAAGTGTCGTGTTTATTTTATAAGTATACTAGAAAAAAAAGTAATAATTCTAATTTTTTAGTCTTAACATTTTTGGTTTTGTCAACACCGTAATTATGAAAGATATTGTATTATGTAATCATCGTTTCATTACATGAAAATGGTATAATATAATATTTATAAAAGGTTTCCAGTCTAGACAGTGTAAGTCATCGTCGATTCCTTGATATCACAGATCAGCCGGATACTCTGAATAACGACCGTATGGAGGTAGTTCTCAACTACAAACAAAGGTGCTCTCAGATACTATCGCGTTCGCTTCGTAATCTGGTCCGTACGTTTAGGTAATGCAGGATGTAATCTAACTTTACTTGATTTGGTTTGGATCGGCTTTGAGAAAACAAGGCCAATGAACGGACGTTTTACAAAATTATAAATCAAACCAAATTTTTTTTTATTCATGTGGGCCAACTGTTGGCGCTTTCGAATCGTAATTTTGCTATTTGTTTATTATTATTTTATGTCAGAGGGAGGCAGACACACAGGCGGGTCGCGTGATGTTAAGTGATCACTGCCGCCACATTACTTTGTATGGCAATGCTGATTTTCTTGGCAAGAAAATTCCCATCTTTCTGGTCAGGTCATGGTCATGATAATAAATATGGATTCAATATTGATTCATAGATGATTTATCATCTTCCACTGCCAATAGAGAAAACATATTGAAAACTAGCAAAGCAAAATTCGTGGTAAAAGCTTCGAGATATGAAATAAAATTCATACTAGTCATCTAAGTTTCCAATAAGATTTATTACATGCACTTCAGAACTTTTGAACACTTCAGAATTGCAGGTCTGTAAAATCTATTTATATCAGCAACTTTGTCAAAACAAAGAGATTGCACCCGACCGCACTCCCGCGGGTGCAATAATGCAGCTTGTTATTGCGGGACGGTCCTATCGTAGTTTCCACTGCAAAGCGATTTAATATTATTGTAGTTACCTTGTAAACGTTCCGTTTATAAACGGTATATTATAAGTCATATTTTATTTTCCAGCTAATGTACAAATTTTTATATCATATACTCATATAAATAATTTTTTTTTGTAAATTGTACGGTTGTGGTTCCTCTACTATCAACAGAGCTTACAATTTTTACTTTCAAAACCATAAATTCGTTTCATATACATAAGTACCAACAGTATAACTAAAACCAAGCTTTATTTAGAAGGAGCTATTATTAAACATATTACTTTATGGAAGCTAAAAAAATATTGTACAACCTTTTGGCAATGTATCAGATATCTAAGGCATAATTTATGTTATCTTTATCTTTCCTATTACTCCATTTCGTTTGGCCAATAACCTCAAAACAGGGAACCCCGCTCGCTGGCGGGAATCGTCTGGATAAATCAAACGCGAACAAAGGACCCGAGCGATCCGACGCCATCCGAATGAACCGATGTCCCGAGGGGTATTTGTTTTAAGTCACCTGGTAATACATGCTGTCGATTGCACAATTTTTTTTATATTCCTTTCTGTGTCTTTTATCTAACTCGACATATCATTATTCTCTCACACCTCTGCCTATTTATTCGCAACAAATGTTACAAGGAATGTTACTGAATTTCGCAATAAAGAAAGAAATGTATAATTAGTTTGCACATAATTCATGCATACGAGGCAGCGTGCAATAGCAATTATGCTTTTAACATAAGATATCAGTGAACACACACATAATAATAACTCTTAAAAAACTAACCCGCTGGGATTAATCATATCTTTAAAATAATAGTTATAGACCTTTAATGCAAAAGTAAAAAATAAATTACATGGACCTAGTAAAGTTAAATCTCGTTCTAGGCTTGGAAAAATATCGCGAAGCCATTTTCTCCCGCGAATTGCAGCAGTTTGCATTAATGCTTCAGATTTAAACACATTACGACTTTGTTTAGAAAGAGCAGTAAAATGTAGCGCGCCATTTAATTATTCCATCCGCGCGGTAACGTTGGAATTTCTTAGGCAGCTGCCCCACCGCAAGCGGTGAGCGAGGAATAAATACTTAGTGCTATGTACTGTTTCCATTTCATTGTAACTTTTTTGTTTATTCCTAAAACTTTATACTAAATTTTCCCTTCGTCGTTTAAGAGCAGCTATTCAATTTGACACCGCCATCTAGTGGTAATTGACTCAATACGTAATTGCAAACATGAGTCAACTAGTATTCAGGTTTTCCCACTAAATGTGCCTTTACCAGAAACTTGAGTGAACTATTAAAATTAATATTTAAGAATCAAATTAATAAACAGATTCAAAAGACTAAAACAGAAATTGACATGTATATGTGAGTGCAAAAATTCTATTGGTAAGATGATTACGTTACTATCAAGTACAACATGTCGGATAGTACCATTTGTATCCCTTGCTTTTGCCATCGTGATGGCGTAGAAAAATAATCGTCCTCTTGTCTCCCTATGTTGAATGGAGTCTAGCCCTAAGTCTTTTATTCGCCGCTAGTGGGACAACTGCTTTAATCTGCCGGATAGTTAAATGGTTTCGAAGTTACCCAGAATATGTTATCTGTATTGTTTTAATGAGAGTTACTTGGAAGTTAATGTTCTTTGTGAAATTGAATTTATGTAAAGTAACAAAGGTCAAATTTATTCGTTAACGTTCACTGAGCTATGATTTGGAAACATACTACGCACTTTGTACAAAATTATGGGGTGACGAACTGTCTTCATTTCTCATTGTTGACGTAATATTTTTTAGATTAATATAAATATAAAAATATAATAGCGTAATTGGCTACATTAATGTTGTATATTTTTTAAAATATTTTACGTGGGCCGCTCCGCGTATTCCGGGAACGGCAAAATCCTGTTATTCATTGTACCAAATATTATTCATTATTATTTCGTAATATTAGAAAAAATAATAAATTTAAAAAAAAGTCAGGACTTGGGCTTATTTGTACAAGAATTAGTTTTAATATTAAATTTTTTATATTTATTTCAATAGATAATGAATTATTATTTAAGTTAAACTTTAAATATTTACTTAACGAAGATCGAGTTTCTTATTAGAGGTATGTTGTTCCAATATCTCGACATGGCATATAGGTACGTATACCATGTTGGATCTGGGTTTTTTACATGATTATAAATAAATTAAAAGCTTTTTTAAAAACAAGCTTTTATAATGACGCCACTTTGATTTTCAAATTATTCACAGCAAACCCTTTATTTTATACTCATTTTGTAGAAGTGCTTTAAAAAATAACTAATCTGCCATATCGGATGTTCCGCCATGTTGGATTTAGAATGACGTCACCTAGCTAACTATGCATTGTCAGCCAAACTATGTATATAAAATTTCAGTTCAATCGGTTGAAGATAAATGCTTCAAAATTGGGTTACAAGATTCCACCCAAAAAGACACATATACATACATTGCAAACTAATTAAAATCTTGTAAAAAGTAATTTATTGAACACTAGCGACCCGCCCGAATTCGCATTTTATAAACCTTCCTTGTGAATTACCCTATTTTTAAAATATCTTGCATAGTTTTAAAAAGCATATAAAGAGGCAGACAGCAGAACGTGACTTTGTTTTTTTGTAGCGAAGTGATATAACAATGAAGGAATCACATTCTTTTTAATCTTACTATGCATATTTATACTAATTTAATTGAAAGTGTAAAATAAACAATCCAATTTCAAAATTGTTTCAATTTTTATCCGAGAGAAAAATCGTAGACGTAGTATCGGAGATTTTCACAGGCTGTGTTTAGCTAAAAATATTTACTTACTAGAGCCCGCCCGCGACTTCGTCCGCGTGGAAACCCTATGAAATTCAATTAGGAATTACTCCCGTGGGAACTCCGGGATAAAAAGTAGCCTATATGTTATTCTGGGTATTCAGCTACCTACATACCAAATTTCATCGTAATCGGTTCAGTAGTTTTTGCGTGAAAGAGTAACAAACATCCATACTGACATAGTCACAANNATTTATAATATTAGTAGGATAATTGGTTTGAAACAGTCTAGAGTTTCAAAATAATCCCAAAAGAAATTCAGTGTAGAATAATACCATCAATTGTTAAGAGAATTTCCATTGTGCCGACCGCACGAGGCGACACCGAACAGTTTGGGAACCGAAGGTTTGATTTTGTTAGAATTCCATTTTACAAGACAGCTTTTGTATGATACAATCGTGAGTTTAATCAAATTTTGATATAAATTAAACCTCAATAAACTTTAAATGCGGTAAATTAGTATTTCCATTAAAACAAGGATAGGCTCTTTGTTTTTGCCATATGCCAATGCCAAAATATTGACATAAATTGTTCAGAATGTTCTTGTCATGAAATAATGGAGTTCAAATTCAACGAGATTGCTGGCTTACTTTCGTTCAACCCGTTATAAACAGATCTACTATGAAACAACTGAAACTATTTTGATAAAAAGCCCTTTCACATCAATTCATCTATTGGTGAGGTATTATATATACAGATATACACACTAATCCAGAAAAAGCACGTAAAAGTCCCTTAATTTTTGCGTAAAAAGATACTGTCACGATAACGCCTTAGTTATTTGCAGCCGAATTAAAACAAAGCGGCTTGTGTTTGCGATTTAATTGTTTTACAATATATTTATAACAATTATATATTAAATTAAAAGAGTTTACTTTTAAACCAACCAATAAATACTGCTAAATAATAATTTAAAGATCCTCATTTATAAACACATCCATACATATAATAAAACTGTAGAAGAGCGAAATTTGTACATTGGATATTTTTTGAAAATTCTTTGTGGAATATACTTAGTTATCGATACAGATAACGAATTTGCAGTTTTGGACATTTTTGTCTGTCTGTCTGTCTGTCTG
>JADGIL010007000.1:0-12487 GCA_020352625.1 Cactoblastis cactorum | reverse complement strand
TACTTCCAATTCTGTTTTGTTCTTGCCAGATTTCTTTTGCAAAGTAGTAGACACAGTTGAAGTCACTTTTAGATCATACATATACGAATTTCTCTCTTACAAAAAAGGCAGAACTAAGAATCCTAAGGGATTTAATCATAATATTTATACTAAATCATTGTAGGGTAGGCCCAGAAGAACTTATCTGAAAACAAATGAAAGATATTCTTAGAAAAGGGCTGGTCAGAAGTAGCCTTAACCGACGAACGTGTATGAAAAGATTGATGAATGTGGAGGAAGCGAAGAAAGTATGTCAGAATCGCAGTAAGTGGAAGAATGTAGTCTCTGTCTACCCCTATGGGAAAAAGGCCTGATCATATGTATGTAAATCACTGTAACCATGATAAATTTTAGATCAAGGGAAATGATTTTAATTCAGCTTGATGATTTTTCCTGCAATAATCATCGATGTACGAAAAACAGCTATACTCACAATCCCGCAAAATACTGCTCGTGGCTTATAAATAACATTAAAAGAGAAGACTTCCTTAAGTCTTGTTTGTGTGACATGGTTTCAACTTGCACACATTAAGATTTATTTTCTAATACACTATTCTGGAAATGCAACTTTGTCGAAATAATCATAGAAGTTGTCAAGTGAGGACGTTTTTTGTTTGATTTTGTTCGGAACTGTGAATCTAGTTCTTTCTTGTTGATCGAAGACAGTAACAGACAGATTGACTGATCGTTTTAAACTAGTTAAGTAATGGCAAAACTTTATAAGGGGTTACGAATGTTTTTCCAATTTAAGTAGTCTTCTTTGTAAGAGTAATAATATGTATGTACACTCTTGCATTCAATTTTCTGAGTTAAACTCCAATTCGAAAGAAAAGGCTCTACAAAATGTATCGCAAAAAAATCCTGTTTGTGGGATAGAGTAATAAAATATTATTAAATATTTATAGTCATAAAGAAAAATTACGTTTATCTCATGTAAATAAACTGGTCCAAACCCAAAAGATATGGTCCATAACCCATAACGCTATCCGTAACGTACGCGCGTCAAACCGTGCGGCCTCATCCACTCCTTGAATACTAATAAGATAATCTTTTATATCGCATTTTCGTGAAACAAAAGGGCCTGAGAGTAGGTTGACCTCATGCTTTTCTTGTCTTTAAAGGAAGGTATGAAAGCAGGTTTATAAATGAAACATTCACTACATATCTATACATACATCCGTTGTAGCATAAAAAAAATTCTTAGATCTTTTATAGAAGACCAAAATTTTAAAGATTTATGTATTTTAAGTTGATTATTTATTATCCTAACCTAAAAGTAATTACCAAGATGAAAATAATATTCTTTAGATTGTTGGAGCAAAGTTCAAATGTTTGGATTGTAGAAATCTCGTTTAGTTCAAGAAGTTACAACATAAATTATAGGTATCTATCAATGCTTAAAATATTTTTATTTAAAAGACTGCATAGTAATTTGCATCGTACAATTATTTTTTTTTAAATTTAACACAGTAAAAAGTTGAATAACGTCATTAATTTATTTTTAAATATTTATTAGCACTTCAATAGTGCAAGTATAAAAAACAAAGGTCGCAACTCCACAGCAGTATTTTTGCATAGACGGCAATATATGTATGTACAAAAATAACATATATAGGGACAATTCATACAGATTGAGTTAGCCCCAAAGTAAGTTCGAGACTTGTGTCATGGGATACTAACTCAACGATACTATATTTTATAATAATTACATATACAGATAAACATCCAAGACCCAGGCCAATCAGAAAAAGATCATTTTCCTTCATGACCTGACCGGGGATCGAAACCGAGACCTCCTAAGTAGTGGTCAGATACGTTAACCGTTACACCACGGAAGTCGTCAAGACAGCTTCCACGGTGTTAAAAAATCAATAGACAATAAATTCCCTTGCAATCAAATGTATGTCGAGTTATCCTGCACTGTGATGAATTAATACTAATAAGTATTACAAAGAGGTTAAGTTCGTAATTTTAAATTTTTGTTTCTAAGGGTTAATCTTCGCAATCTTCGAAAATACAGAACTGATCATGAAAATTCTTTCACAATCATAAAGCTACACTATTCAGGAGTACTATGTGCTATATTTTAACGCTCAACAAAGTGCCTAGCCGACCCGTGCCGGGTCGGCTAGTTTGTAATTTTGGATAAGGTGATGTGCTGTTGACCGTACTATTAATAATTATGATAATAGTGACTACTAAGTTGTCAATATTAAAAAAATACGATTTTGTAAAATATTTATACTAAGTGTGATAAAAAAAGTCGAAGTTGTTTGTAATTTAAGGTTTGCCGGGATATTTAAACAAAGGGGATCATATCAATTACCTTATTCCCGGAGAGGTCAAGTGTTGGAAGCCAATTTTCAATTACACCAAAAAAACTAAGAAAATTAAGGTTAACATTTGGTGTCAGACAGTTTCTTCTCTGTAAATATTTTCGCTTTGTTCCGTGATTAGCTCGAAACGGAATCGTTGCGACATATTTGTTTATCACATGAACATGATGTATTATCATAATTCACCAGACGGTCCACGGGGAAACTATTGACATTTTAGATCTCTAAAGATCATCCTTCTAATGTCATAAATTGTTATTCGGATGTGAAGAAAAGTTAATCACCAAAATCTACATAAATAACGCTATATTGTTTAAATAACCGGTCAAAATGAAAAAGTGCATGAATAAATAAATAAATATCTATGAAATTTGGTAAATCGATAGCATATTTGACTTGAGAAATGCCACGATAAGTCACAATTTATTATTGCAATTTTTCCATAAATACAGTGCACGGGTTACATTATAAAAATAAAAGATTTCATTTTTGTTTGTCACGAATAAACTCAATAACTATTGGATCAATTTTCATGTGACTTCACACAGACAGACTAGACCTTCTGAATTTCTTTTTATCCCTAATAATTCCCACGGTATCGGGAACAGTGCGAACAAAACCTCGGGTTCCCTGTATAGGTAATTTATAATATTAAAAAGCAATATGTGTTTGTTTCGTTGAACGCGCTACTTTCTGGTATTACTGAGCGATTTAAATTTATTTGAAATTTTTCTTTCAGTGTTAGATCAGTTCATTTATCGAGGAAGTCTATAGACAAAATTTTATCCCATATTGCGGGACAGATAGCTAGCGAAAAACACTCACTCATCACAAAATCGCGGAAGGCGTGACCCGCCTGCTCGTTTGCCTCCCTCTTACATAACTAAAGAAGAAACTACAAGTGCTACGGGTTTTAAATTATTGCACGAGTGTACCTTTTAGGACGTAGGTGCTTGATAAGACGGGATTATGCAAAATTCCTACAGTAACGGGAATTATAGAACGCGAGCGTAACCGCGGGAAAAAGCTAAATTATGTATAAATTAAACAATTACGAATTCCTGTCACAAAATTATTACAAAGCACACAAGGCTGAGCCTCTATCTGATAATAAAAGTGGGGCGTTACTTCCATTTGCGACACTATATGGGAATGAACTTCAGGCTGTATACTACTTGCTTATGATGCAATGCAATGACATGTCATATTCGTGGGCTAATGCGAGACAATACGCAAATGTGACAATTACCCAAACAAATTCCCAGTAGTTTTTATTTTAATTTTGTTAAATTGTACCTTTTCGGAATTTGTCATTTATGACTAAGTTCACAAATGTAAAGTTATTTGTATAATATTAATTACATCTTAAACTAGCTAATGCCTGCGACTACGTCCACGCGTAACTTACTACTGTTAATATCTCGAGTTCTAAGTGGCGTATCCAGATTGTTAGTTAGACGTTGTGTCGTAATACAACGTTGAAAACCGCATCAGATTCTATACAGAAGATTTTGTGTAATACGCGTGCAAACATTCAGACAAAATTTTAAAAAAGACCACTCATAATGTTTTCTCTTTAACTAATATCTTCTATGAACAGATAAAGTCCTGTTACATTTTTTTTATATGTAAGTATGCAGTCAAACAATGGCAGTCACATACGATTCCTCCCAGATACTAGTACTAGAATAGAAAGTATTGGAAGAAGATAATCTTCAATGGTTTAGAAAATATTATTATTAAGTACCTCTATAATCCTAATTAAAAAATGAGAATGACTATCTATTTATTTCATTTAAGCAATCACTCTTAATATCGTTGTAATAAATAACCAGTCAAAATAAAATAATTATTCTTTTATGTAGTTACACAAGTAATTAAAACAAAAAGTACTTACTTAACTACTGAAGTTATACTAATGTGGCATTGTATTCAATTAACCATTATTTTTCGGTCATGGTAAGAACGAAACATTTATAAAATGTCACAGAAAATTGATTACAGAAACCATTTTCATGTAAAATTCGTATTCAACGTTTTTAAACATTTTCTCCACCTTTTAAGTATATTATACTGTAACAACTTTGTTGATGCTTAAGTACCTTATTAAGGTACTAAATGAATGATAAAGACCATGTTATAATATGAAATTTTATATTTTATAAAAAATAAATATATTTTTTTATAAAAGAGAAAAATAAATTATTTAAAAAACTAAGTATTTGGTATGAAAAATATTGCTCAAAACAGGAAAACGACGAAATCTAAATATTTTGCAGCAATATTTAGTTACGATACAGGTATTATACCTACTTGGTTAAAACATGAAGTGGTCATAAAAGCGAAAATAATCTTGTACTTGAACATATGTAATAGTTTACAATTACCTAATCTAAATCCTTACTGCGATCTAGCCGACCCGTGCCCACTTCGTTGGGTGTTAAAATACCTATATACTTATCCTACAGCATTTCTGAATAATGTAGCTTTCCGATTGGGAAAGAATTTTCATGATCGGTTCAATGTTTCCGAAGATTACAGCCCCTACCAACAATCAAAGTTACCAACTTTACCTCTTTATAAATTAGTATCTATAGATCTCTCCAACGGCATATAAATCACGGAAAAAACATATTTTATGAATTTTTATATTATATATAGTTCAAAATCAGGTAATAACTAAGTAACATTTAGAAAGAAGTTTAGAAATAATAATAAATGACATATTAATATGACGTTTCAAACTTACAACCATTAACCTTGTATACACTCCTATTTTGGGCATAAAAGCCGAACAAGACGTAAAAACTTAAAATAAATTACTGATACGTAAGGGCATGACCCATGACACCTTGTGATCTTGTCCAAAACTCACGTTTAAGTACCGGTTTACTACATGAGTAAAGGCCAAATGTGTCCATTATATTATTTTACAATAACGTTCGAATTTAACAATAATGTTTAACATACTATTTATTTTAAATTAACTATATGGCGAGTAAAGATCCCTCTTATTTATGAATACCTGAAACTAAACCTTTTCCCACAAATTCTGGTTAAAAGTTCTATTTATTTTCACGATAAAACACTAAATTATATTTGTCAAAATAACCCTTTGTTAAATCGTAACTTTTTAACCCTTCAGGCTTAATTTTACTGAAATTACCGTGGACAGAAAAACTTAAAATATATTTTTAAACTACAGGAAACGGGTTCATTGAAAAAGCATGTGTTCTGAAATACACATTACAGACCTGAATTTATATTTAGGTATGGGAGAACAAACATCTTTTACAACATTGCAGATGTACGATTACTGTTTATCGTTTTTGTTAAATACTATAAAAGCCTGGGGGTAAAATGGCTCCTTTGTTTATTCCAATGTTCATACATTATGGCAGCCGTAAAAAAGTAGATCATGCCGGACCGGGCGAGTGGAAAGTGAAACTGTATGAAAGGCTCTTGCTATAAAAATTGTACCAAGAGTTATAGCGAGTTCAGTCGATGCGAGCGTGGTGAAGTGATAGCAGCGCCGCCAACGAACAAACAATGGTCAGTTACATTTTTAATTTCACTTTCGTTGTTTATTTTTAAATTGACGTAATTATGTAGCAGAATAGTGGTTTGTGGCCAGTATCACAATGTATAGTGATTATTTTTTGTTTTTGACAATTTCGTGATTATTATTTTTTTAAATAGATACATACATACTAAAAGTGTGATCTAAACCGAAATCAGAGTTAAAGCATTTTTTAATTCATTTAAGTAAAAAATAAAGTATTTTTTTTATTTGATTATTTAACAAGAAATTACTGTTTATCGTTTTTGTAAAATCGTCTCAAAAACCTAATTGCCTGTATTATGTTAATTTATAAAAATATTTCTTTCTTTAACTTATGATAATAAACAACATATGTATACAATACCATATAAAAAATTAGGAAAATGTTAAAGTTATCCTAAATAAATAGAAAATAAATGATTTAATTACAAAATCATTAAGCGCTAAATGAGTTGCGTGAAGCGTGTTATTGCAACCTAGTAATTGTTAATTAACAGTTGAAATGGTAATTAATTCGATAATGACAATCAGAGCATAACGTACAAGGCCAGCTGTTCTTACTAACATTTTGATAAGAATTGAAAACTATTAGTTGATTTTATTACTTTGTTGACTTCAAATTAATTTGACTTAATTATCTAATCCTATACTAGCGACCCACCTCGGCTTCGCACGGATTTTAACCTTCCTTATGAATCCCCAACAACTATTAAAAAAACCGTATCCGTTGCATAGTTTTTTAAGATAGTCTTTTTTAAATGAGTATTTTTAAAATCTAAATTTGTCTTACCCAAATAAAATCATCAATCAAAACATAGTTTACCAAATACATGAAACATTAAACGAAAAAAAAGATATTAAAAAAACATTGTAAGAGCTCGTTGATGTCTTTTGTACTGGCAACTCATTGTCATTGCGTTTAATAGTGCCTTAGACAATTAAACTCTAAAAGTGTCATTAAAATAGCTTTGTTTACGCATAAAAATATCTATTATTAATTTATTTTTTACTAGAGGCCGCCCGCGACTTCGTCCGCGTGGAAACTCTATGAAATTCAATTAGCAATCAATCCCGCGGGAACTCCGGGATAAAAAGTAGCCTATATGTTATTTTGGTCTTCAGCTACCTACATACCAAATTTCATCGTATTCGGTTCAGTAGTTTTCGCATGAAAGAGTAACAAACATCCATACTGACATACTCACAAACTTTCGCATTATATTATAATATTAGTAGGACTGAAAGTAGTATTATCTGGGAAAACTCCACAGAGATTCTAATTTAATAGACTTAAGCTAGGTAAATACCTAAGAGCTTCTAAAAATAAAATCACAATGCAGAGCTATTAGAAATAAACGGCAAAGTGCGAGTCACATTCGCACACGAAGGGTTCTATACCACATTTAAAATATTATAAGACAGACACACAGCGAAGTCTTAGTAATAAATAGGATTCCGTTCCGATCCGTTTACCCTTCGGGTACGGAACCTTAAAAAGAGTATAAATAAAAGATTTGATATTTCAATGTTTTTATTTAAACAAGTTAATGAAGTCTTATTTCAAGAATTTATACTCCTTTGCCGTGACTCTACTATTTCTCAGGTCTAAAAATACAATATGTATGTTTGTATATGCTTATTTCTATATTTTATCTATCTTTTTTTACTAAACCAAACCAGGAAGCGGTCCACTTTTTCTGCGACCTTGTCCAGTCCGGTCGGTAATTGTAATATCTTAAATATATTATTATATTTGTCACATTCGAGGCGTGGCATTGAGCCCTTTCACTGGGCGAGGCCAACAGGAACGGCCTCCGACGGTAAATAGGCTGTAAATTGAAATAAAGGTACATACATTGTAGTGATAAATATATTATTATCTTATATTATTGTATACATTTTACTGGCTGCGTTTAAAAATAGTTTTTATTTACATTTTACCTTTGAGTCTATACCAATTACAACTTATCATAAGTATATACGAAAATACCCAATCACTTTGGTGTTTGATGTCTAATGTGTATAGATTTGTTCTTTCCAAAAATTCACACACTAAAATTTTGATTATGCTTATTTAAATAAAGACCCATGAACCTACCATATGATAATGCACTTTGATAATTAATAATAAAAATTATTACGATTTATGATATAATAAGACCTAACTGATGTTTCGTTCTAAAAGATCTATTTATCAAAAAAGATACTATTCCTTTATTTCGCGTTTTCTGTACCATTTTAACTATCTTAAAATGAAAGCAGAAAACTAATTTTATCAAATTAAAAGTAAAATAAGTAAACCTATTTAATAGCATATCAGATAAATTAGCAACCGATATCGGTATAAGTCACTACAATTTGCCACTATATAATGGATTTAAACATAGATAACATAAATAACGAACTATGAAATTGTATAACTTATTTACTCTACTTTCTACTGTTATCTGTGCAAACGTAACAGTTGGCGCGAAAAAATAAGTTTTTGCTTGGCGGCAAAATGGCGTCGCGTCACGATTGCATAATGTAATTTCCCTTTCGTCCGAAAGTAAATCGTGACTTGTTAGCACGTGTTGCGTTTGTCGGGAAACTACTTAAATATTATGCCACAGTTGGAAGATTATTGTTAAAGCAACCGTTGATTGACATGTCGATGTAAAATAAGACGTTTTCTTCCTCACATTATATTAAACTAGCTTTTGCCCGCCGTTTCCCTTGCGTGGTTTTTCTTTTTTTTTTATGTCAGAGGGAGGCAAACGCGCAGCGGGTCATGAAATGTTAAGTGATCACCGCCGCCCATAGACAACTGCAACACCCGCAGGGTTACAGAAGCGTTGCCGGCCTGTAAAAAACCTCCGCCCTCCCCAAATGGGGAGGGCGGAGAAGTGTGCCCCCGGCTCCCCCACTCACCGGACGGAGCATGACGGCTGATAACCGCCACTCAGGTGTCGGTCTTCTGAGGGAGTGTGGTACTTCTCCGGACGAGCCGGCCCATTCGTGCTACAGGCTAAATATAAGCCTGTAGCTGGCTCCACACCACTACAAGTAGTGGTACCAAACCACTACTAGTAGTGGCTTCATACGACTATTAAAACTGGTATCTGGTCTATAACCTATATATTATTCTGATGTTCAGTTGAACCTGTACACTTTCATCCAAATCCGTCTAATAGCTTTTCTTAAAGAGTAACAAACATGCATACATCCATCCATATATACATCCTCACAAAATGTCGTATTTATAATATCAGCAGGACGTACGCTATTTTTCAACTTCAGCTATGTTGAAGCCTAACATTATTACATATTTCGACTATATTCTCCCAACTACAGGCTAAGATAAAAAATTCACAGCAACATCTATATCTATATAATGATCAACTAGTTAATTTGAATCAATCAGCATGCCTACCTACATTTTTTTGTAACCGTTCCTTCCTGTCTCTATATGGAAAAATGCTATTAGGTTTCACTAGTTGCCACATACATAACACTAATCCCGTTTTAGTGTAAGTACCACCAATCAAGCAAAAATGAAAGGGTCGTGTGGGCGCGTTTGTAATGCCTTACAAGGTGAACGCCTAATGTACCACCCACAAAGACACTTGGATAACTCATTAATTTAAGTTCCTTTCTTTATTAATACATATTTTATTAAAATACTAGTTGAACAAAAAAACAAAGTTAAACACTACACTTTATACATATAGTGACGATTATTTCAAATCTATTATATATAGTAGTTTATAGTATTTATTTGATTTATATAGTGTACACTACAAAGTATAAGTTGTTTCAAACGAGCGAAGCCGTTTAACATATACCTAAATCTTCCTCTTGAATCGCTCTATTAAAAAATTATCAAAATCCATTGCGTAGTTTTTAAGACCTTAGCATACATACATACGGACAGACAGCGGGAAGGGACATTGTTTTATACTATGAAGTGATATTACATTAATATTTATTATATTACCATTGTCTCTACAATATTCGTCGTCGCACTCCTCGTTCCCTCAACGAGTATCTGTAAATGACAATATTTTGACTTACATAAAACTGCTTTGCTTTCCATTTACAAACAAGTAACAATATGATACGTATGAATTTCTATGAATTTACAATGTTTAAATTATGAATAATAATATTTGAAAGAATAAAAATACCAACACCCTTGATCATTGATAGGATATGCCAGGTAACATAGCAGGAAGCAAATGTTGCCAACATTAGAAAAGCAAGATAGCATGTCGGGCCAGTATTTCAAGGAAATTGCCATATACAACAATATTATATTATATATTCGGAAATACCTATACGAGTATTTTCTCTTAGGACTTTTGCTATAAACCTGCTGGTGAAAGCTGAACACTATTCGCTTCCTTTGCGGCAATTATTTTTTATCTGAGATTTCTTTCCGCACTATGAAATTCATTTGCGCATAAGTACTTACGAAAGTAATTAGTGCAGTTATATTGTAATAAAGTTATATTGTAAAAAAGTTATATTGTAATAAAATTACATATGCTGTAAAGGATAAAATTGATATTTATCCTTTGCTTCGTCCTTGTTTCACATGATATGTCACATTTAGTTTTTAACAGCTTTTCATTATATCTTGCATGATAAAAAATAAAGATTATTGAAAAACAATTTGTTTTAAATTTAAATATTTACATTTGAGGATAAAATGGAACAATGGACATGATAAGAGAAAGCCCTCTAGAAAGCTTATTTTGATTCTCAAGATCAAAATCTATTGTTTTCTCCAACTCGAGCAAATCAAAATTGGGTCAAAGCGGAGACCACAGAAATTGATATACATCGTATTAGCCATTCATTGTTATTATACTGGGCGAAGGTTATTCGCAGCCACTGCTAAAGCCTCAGTTTCAGAGCTGTATAAAATAAAACAATAACATTTTGAACGGTCCAGCGCGTGCGTGCAATCGAATTACCGGCGCTTGCGCAACCAAACGTAATATCGTCTCGTGCTGAGCTGCCGAGAGGCCGACTTATAATTGTGGAGCAACTTTTGTTAGTTGAAGCAATAGTTACACTTTTAAATTATTTTTTCTTCTCTTCAATGGAGATAGCTAAATTGAGGATATATTTTTTTAGATATATGTAGTTAAAATCTATTTTATAATAGCGATTATGAATTATCAAAAGAATTTTGCACTTCTTTTTTTTATTTTTCAAGACATTTTAACTGTAATTAATTTTACATCGATTTAACCAACTCTCTTCAGTATGCTGTTTTCTAAATTTACTCAAGACCTATATTTTTCACAGCACCTCCTCATCTTGGCCACACTGGTAGCGACTACCGTCGCGATGCCATCCTTCATAGCGGTGCCTGCAGACCAGATCGCGTTCGTGGACCTCTCGCAACTGAGGGTCCGAAGGGTGCCAAGACAGACCTTGCAGCCTCCGCCCCAAGCACCGCTTCCCAACCTGTACAGCCAGGACTACCAGCCCATACCGTTGCAGTATAATCAACGTAAGTAGACAAATACTTTTATTACACTACTAGCTTCTGTTCGCGACTTCGCTCGCATATAAAGAGATAAAACCTATCAATTCAACTATCTTCACATAAATCTCACACTAATCCGCTGCCCCGTTTTAACATAAAAGGCGAAAAAACTAACAAACACACTTTCCCATTAATAATATTAGTATGGAAAGATAGATACATTAAATATTATAATATATATAAATTTAGTATTTTTAAAGCTTTCGCCATATCATAATCAAGCAAAGTTTCACAATTCTAGAGTAAAGTAAGAGCATATTAAATGACAGTACGATGCATGAACAAAATTTTAGTTGTATAGTCAGCATATCGAAAACCCAAACTCGCCACTATCATAAAACATAGAAGTGCAGGGTTATTTGATATACAGTCAATTGTACATATAATTCTTGAGGCCAAACTCTTCAACAAAGGCTTTTTAAAAGTCATATAAACAATCGTAGAATCGCGAATTAATCGATAACTACTTGGCGGCTTATTGACAAGAATTGTTTGCACACATATGTATATACCTGCAGCCTTCACATAATAATTGTCGTATTGTATTCTCTTCAGAAGCAATTATTTATTATTTAAATTGTGATTCAAACAAGGACATCCAATAAGAAGCAGAACGGCTATTTAATCGGCAAAATTGACACACAAAATCAATATTTACGCGAACTTAACATCCATAATCAAGGTAACTCAGAGAGGTTAAGCAAAGAAAGCGTACATAATCAAAAGGCCAATTGTCTCTTGCCTCGCTCTTTGAACTGGAACTGTGTAACAGATGATCCGTATTACGCCATTCAACACGGTCGTCCATCACAGTCACTTTCACCGCATACAAAGGATCAACTTTCTATGCTACAGTAAGCTTATTAACATTCAATACCCACATCAGATATACAAAGATAAAGAGATTTACTTTCTTCCATTGTTGTTTATGCCGCCAAAAAGTTGCGCAATCCATTTTCTATTTCGTCAATCGTTTACCAACAGTGAAAATAAACAATAGTTGGAAAGAAT
>JADGIL010006998.1:0-13562 GCA_020352625.1 Cactoblastis cactorum | reverse complement strand
TTGAATTTCATCTGAAATTTGTAAAATATACAAAAGCAACTCTTCAAGCTGTAGGCATCGACGTATAATCTATACATATAATAAAATTGTAACTGAGCTATGTCTGTACATGGGAGATATTTAAGAAAAATATATATAGGGCCTATAGAAGCCAAAACTATTGTTTTTACAATTTTTGTCTGGCTGTATGTTTGTACGCGCATCACACAAAATCTACTGAACGGATTTGGATGTAATTTGGCATAGCGATGGACTATGACCTAGAATAAAAGATAGGCTACTTTTTATTCAGAAAAAATGTACGGTTCCCGAGGGATATAATTTTTCGTAAAATCTACGCGGACGAAGTCGCGGGCATTAGCTAGTTTAATATAAAAATTGAACGTGTATTTTTATTTCGCCATTTTATATATGTAAGTTAAAATTTTACTGTATATGAATCAAATAAATACTATAAAAGATATTATAGATTTGAAATTATACACCACAAAGAGGTAAAAAAAAAACATATTTAAACATATGTTTTTTGCTTTGTTTTTTTTTTTGTAATAAATGTCCAAAGAAGTAGGCACGGGTCAGCTAGTACTAGTCACTTATACGATTCCCATATCGGCGCCCGCTCACAGACATTCGGTAAGGGATAGATGCGAACAACTTTACTCTTTGGATGCGAAACAACAATGTCAAACTGTTTCCCCCGATTTTGTTGGCGTTAGGTTTGTTGGATATTGTTGTATTTGTTACAAAACTAGGTAAAAGGACTTATGAGAAAAATAAGTTTTAATATAAAACATGTATAAAACGAAATTATATTTTATATTTGAGCTGAGCTGCTATGTGTATAAAGCTTTAGGTCACGTTGCTTGTGGTCACGTTGCAAGCGGCGTGGAACATTAACATCGACTATCTGACGATACAGATTTTGTGGTAAAGCTTAGAGTTTGTTTTCGTTAAATACTTGAAACGGCTTTCCAAATTAATATTTAACAGTTCTAGAAGGTATATATTCTTATTACTCTAAAGTTAACCTCAATAAAAGTCATTATTAAGATGTTTGTGAAAATAAAATTCGATTTCTAAAACTGCACTTTGAGCAAGTTCATAATTTGTATATTGTGTACATCATCATCGACATACAATATCTGTTGATCTGAAGAGTACATTAAAAAAATTTTTGTTTTTGGAATGGTAATATAATTAAGGTACGTATTTTTATTAATATTTAATGAAATGTATGCTTATTTTAAAATGGACTTTTTTAGTATCAGTAGCTATTGGTAGACATTTTATTTTACTAATTTTAATTTCACTCTCAGTGAAATAGTTAAATTATTAAAAGCACTATCAGAAATAAAATATAGAAATATTTGGCCATAGTTATTTGCCAGTCTTTTTTGTGTTGTTTATGTAAGATCTAGTATGGGTGTATTTTCTTATCTTCTATATATTTATTAAAATTGTAACTGCTAGCTATGTCTGAACATGGAAGATATTTAAGAAAAACGTATAAAGGGGCTTTTTATAGGACCTGTAGAAGCCAAAATGATTGTTTTTAGAATTTTTGTCTGTCTGTATGTTTGTACGCGCATCACACAAAACCTACTGAACAGAACTGGATGAAATTTGGTATAACGATGGACTATGACCTAGATTAATAGATAGGCTACTTTTTATTCGGGAAAAATTATGGTTCCCGAGGGATATAATTTATTGTAACCGAGCAAGAGGCTGACAAGATATTATAGTATTCATTGGTCGCGGAAGTCGCGGGCATTAGCTAGTCACAAATAACATAGAGTAGCTGTTAAAATACTTTAATTTACATATGATTTAGTGTTGCTTTTGAGTACCTATCACAACTTTAGACTGTCTGTCGTGACACACCTTTAGTGCATTCTGTGTACCTATATGTACAAAATTTATTGGTAAATTTAATTTTAATATTATGTAAAAATATTTTTTAAAATTGATTTCTTTTATTTGAAATACTTTTACATCAATGTAAGTGCACAATATTGTTTTATAAATCTAAGTTAAGAGAAAAGTATAATCAAATAATTTTTGTTTTAATATCCAAGATCGTTATTTATGAATAGAATTACTCTAATTAAAAAAATATTCTTGTCATGACATGTTATATTTTTTGATGACAGTAAATTGTTATTTATTAATCAAATCTTATGTTCAGTTAGCGGCATCTATACAAGGATACATCAATATGCAAGTGAGTATTTACATATATTGTCTATATCTATTATTTCAAACTGGCTATTGGCTGAATTTCAAAAATTCGGGGGGCATGAGGGAATGCAAAGAGACAAAAAGTAGCCTATGTTACTCTCCAGCCCATCAACTATCTCTGCATAAAAAATCACACTAATCTGTTAATCTGTTTTGACATGAAAGATGGACATGAATGAATTAAAACTATCTTTGACAAATCTGATTGTTTTTAATTGTATACACATAGTTGTCATCCTTGACCATGAGAAAAAATGTTTTTGCTGAATTGTCAAAATGAAGTGCATCCTAAAATGTAGGACCAAATACAATTTTAAACACAATTTTTTAATACTTTATTCTAATAGTGATGTTATTTGCTGTTCTTCATACAGGATAACATCCATTGCCTGCAATTACAAAATTAAAAATATACTCATTAAAAAGGTTGGAAAGATTTATCTTAACTTTACAATGTGTGTGTTACACCCTTGGAGTCCATAGACTGTGATAACTGCTTCCCATCCCTTCCCAAAAAAGTCTTATTATGTTTTAATTTTTTATGATTTTGGAAGAAAAAGGGAGGTATTTGCCTGGCAGTTTGACAATTGCTGGCTAAAAACTGTGTTATATATTTTTTTATTTAAATGTCTAATCTATGTTTAACAAAGATTAAAATTATTTTGCTGGATTTTTAGTTGTATATTTAATTTATACTCTTGTATTATTACTTTACCACTAGCTTATGCCCGCGACGTCGTCCACGCGCTACTATTATCTATATATATCGTGTATCAGGGTTTTTCCAAATTTTGTTTCTTTAGGGGTAAAAAGGGGGCGAAAAAAACCAAGTGCAAAACCAAGTCACAGAAGTAAAACCAAAATAGTTATGAGCTTGATATATGGATAGAAGTGTGAATCTACCACATACATAAAAGAATTTTTAAAATTCAAGCCTTCAATACAAAAAGGGCATGGTGAAGAAATAAAAGTGTGTCTGATCGCTTTAGTAAGTGGTAATGGTTTTTACTTTGTTCTTTTATACATACATATAATTAATGCCCAACGAAATGTTCCCGGGCCAGCTAGACTGGTACTCAGGAGGTCCCGGGTTTGGTTTGTAGCTTATATATTATTTTTAAGGTAACATATTTATTACTTTAAAGTTTTATCTGTATGGATCGATGTATATATATATTTCTTACTGTTACGAAAAAGCTATTGGACGGATTTGGAACAACCTTTACAATAATATAGATTATATATCAAAATAATAAATAGGCAACAAACAAAATTCCACACGAGCGAAACCGCGGGTAAAAGCTAGTACATATTTACTTACATACATACAGGTCAAATTGAGAACTTCTATTTGTTTTTGAAGTCGGTTAAAAATCACACGATTTCGTTGCGGGCTATGATGCGTGCCGTGTTCAACAATACCCTACCTTAAGATAATTTGGAGTGCGTATTTTTTAATTTCACGATATTTCAGAAACTATTAATCTAATTAAAGTGCTGTAAAGAACAAAATCTCCGTTAAATTCTCTTGATGGTGAAATAACTTTTAATCATAAGGATTAGTATGCTTGACTAATAGTAATTCTTAATTCACCTTTTAATTTACATTATTTTTTTATATATAAAATACCTTATCGCGGACTTTTATTTAGAACTAGCTGTGCCCGCAACTTCACTATTTCTGATTCTTACTTCAGTAATCCAAACACTGTTACTAAACTCGATGGTCGAGTCTCTCAGTGCCATGCTCTGTCATCCCCATAAATAAGAAAGACGTGACACTGAGTATTTTGTGTATGTAGTTATATCTAATTTATATGTAAATATCTTTCTAGCAAAAAAGAGACAAATTAACATATTTTACATCTTCTACTTTTTCAAATATTATATGCGATTAAAAGATTGATATTAAAAGTTTGCGTGCGGTTTGAAATAAAAACATTTTTATTATACCTAAAAAAGTTTTTTGAACCTGAAGAATCTCGTATTAATATCTGATTTAAAAAAAAAGTGGCGAAATTCACAGTCACAAAGTAATATAACTTGGATCATATATCTAATGTATATGTATGATTTGTGTGAGACAAACCAAAGCGTATTTTAAACCTTCCGTGGCGCTATCTTACCGAATTCAAAGTTAATCAGTTCAGTAGTTAGATTTTTTGATTATCTTACTCGGACCTGACAATATACCTGGATTAAATGTATCTAAGACGTTAGCCCGGTATGTAAGGTACCTACAAATAAAATTTCAAGTGAATCGGTTCAGTAGTTAGTTTTTTGTTTATCCTACGGGAAACTGACAGTATACAGGCCGGCAACGCTCCTGTGACCCCCCGCGTATTGCAGGTCTCTATGGGCGGCGGTGATTACTTAACATCACGTGACCCGCCTGCTCATTTGCCTCCCTCTGCCATAAAAAAAATACCAGATCTTTAATGATTTTGATTTTTGATATATTCTTAATCTCTATATATTTTGAATGTGTTATGTTTACTAATATTTCAAAGCTACTACGAGTATTATGTTACTGAAAAAATTACATTTGTGATGCTATTATTTTTCTATCTAGACTTCCTGTTGCAACTATGATGCAGCCAGTACTTGGGATCATAGATTATGTAATACAAATTTAATGAAGACTGATGTTTTACATACAATGAAAGTTTATGCTGGGAAAGAAACCACCAACAAAATGAAACATAATTTTTAGTGAGCTTATTTATTTATTTTATACATTATCATTTTAATTTTGCTCTCCTCTTTCAGGGAAGTCGGACATTTACGTATTAATAAACTTGACATATCTGCATTGGTCGTCCTTACGTTCTCGGGTCGCAGGTTTGGCTGTCAAGGCGGGGGATTTAATTTATTATATTTTATATTTAACCTGTACGGACATGGTGTTCAGTTTATTTTTGATCTGTCAAGTGTAATTGAGTATGTTGATTTAGTACGCGACATGTAACTGAGAGCGCGATGTCTGCTGCCGCGGAGACGCTACCTGCGACGAGCAGGTACTCGTCGGCCACGGTCCCGCCGCCTTGCGCCCGCGCCGCAAGCAAGCACACTGTGCACTGGTTCAGAAAGGGCTTACGACTCCACGACAACCCGGCTTTAAGAGAAGGAATCAATGGAGCTATTACTTTTCGATGTGTCTTCATCATTGACCCCTGGTTTGCGAGCTCGTCAAACGTCGGAATTAACAAATGGAGGTTGGTTTCTGTTATTCTCAAGCGTCCTAGGTCAAATCATTAAAAAAATTAAATTGACTGAATAAATTATTTTCAGATTTCTTTTACAATGTCTAGAAGATTTGGACAGTAGCTTGAGAAAGCTCAATTCACGGCTGTTTGTGGTCCGTGGCCAGCCCGCCGATGCTCTGCCAAAACTCTTCCGCGAGTGGGGAACCACCGCGCTTACATTTGAAGAAGACCCTGAGCCGTATGGCCGAGTTCGAGATCATAATATCATGTCAAAATGCCGGGAAGTCGGCATCTCGGTTATATCTCGGGTATCACATACGCTTTACAAATTAGATAAGTGAGTCATTATATATACACTAACAAATATATAATTACGAAGCCATTCCCTCATAGATATTTCTTCAGATTACAGAATTAACGGTGTCTAATTTTTCAGAATAATCGAAAGAAATGGGGGGAAGGCGCCTTTGACTTACCACCAATTCCAGGCTTTGATAGCCAGTATGCCGCCGCCGCCACCAGCCGAGGCCACCATCACCATGCAAACGCTGAATGGCGCTACCACGCCTCTGGCCGAGGACCACGACGACCGCTTCGGCGTCCCCACACTAGAAGAACTCGGTCGGTATGCTTCATATGCTATAACTCTTTTCTATATGCAGATTTAACCCTTGTTACATACTATGCTCGATTGTAGGATTCGACGTTGAAGGCCTAAAGCCTCCCGTGTGGGTAGGAGGAGAAAGCGAAGCATTGGATAGATTGGAAAGGCATCTTGAGAGAAAAGCTTGGGTTGCAACATTCGGCCGCCCTAAAATGACGCCGCAGTCGCTATTTGCCAGTAAGACCGGATTATCACCTTATTTGAGGTATGTTTTCCTAATAAACATATTTTTTATTGTTATTTTTCTTAAGTGGAAAAATGTTTTAACTATTTCAACAAAATCAGATTTTCGGTTTATGATCACTTAACATTATGTGACTTGAACACTCGTTTGGCTATATGTATTCGATTTCTTCTTAGCCGTTTATTTTTATCTTACTAAAACTTTCAATCCGAAATGAATTGAAATAGAAAGTTTGCAACATTCTTTGAAATTGTTGCTTTTCAGGGAATATTGAGAAAGCATTTGTACTGCCTCTTAGTGGACAAGCACGTAGACTACGCATGGAGGATTATTTCTGTCCAATTTCATGGAGGTTAAAACTGAATACCGAATTTTAAATAAAAGCATTTATGCATCTTACCATATATCATACATATATTATAACTGAATCTGCATTCAGCTAATAAGCCTACCATTCAAGTGAGCGTGGCATTAGTCTCATGACTCTCTTATCCATAATGGCTAAGGACGTGATACTAAATCTACCTTATTTATTTGATACTCTGGTTGTTATATATAATGTAAAGACTAATGATCTCACGACTCGTGAATGCTAGCGATACTGTGGGAATGTTAATTATAATTATATAATTTAATTAAAAATAAATTTCTTTTAGATTTGGCTGCTTATCGACAAGGCTATTTTATTATCAGCTAACAGAGTTGTACACGCGAGTGATGCAAGTCCGACCACCACCATCACTGCACGGCCAAATATTATGGAGGGAGTTCTTCTATTGCGCCGCTACTCGCAACCCTAATTTCGATCGTATGGAAGGCAACCCTATATGTGTACAAATTCCTTGGGAAAAGAATGAAGAAGCTCTAATGAAATGGGCGACCGTAAGTTGTACGTTTTGATATCGTTGTCGTGTTGATGCCCTTTCTATTGCTTTTTCTTTGTATTATCGTTATTATTTTTGATTAGATTTTAACAATATTTTATTTCAATAAATTCTTTAGCATTCTTCCTAATTTATTAAAAAGAAAGTACGTTTCCACTCAATTTAAATATATTACGGAATCTACACTAGAGACATGGACGAATTATAATTCGTCCATGCTAGAGAGAAGAACATCATTTATACATTTACCGCCAACTTTGAATTTGGCCGCTCCACATTCTAGTCGACACGTCTCGCTCTCGGTATTCACCGAAACAAGACAAGATCGAAAACATCTCTCCTCACTCTCGCTTATACAGTTGTCTGTTCGAGATCCCTTTGATGTTTGGCATGAATACCATCACCAAATGGAGACTATACGAATATGGCCGAGACTTGCCTAATACTGCCTCCACATTCTCGTGTAGTTTTGCCGAGAATACCTATATTAAGATTTTATTTTCATAGAAGCCATAAATCAGTAGAATGCCAAGTTCTCAATAGGATGAAAATATTTATTTTTTGGGAAAATTGTGTTGAAGCCCAAATTCTTTATTTCGATACAAATTAAGTTTAGGCGCGGATCCAAATTTTTTTAAACGCGTTATATTTTGCTTTATTTTTATCACATCCAGGGTCAAACCGGTTTCCCCTGGATAGATGCCATCATGATACAACTCCGTGAGGAGGGTTGGGTACACCACCTAGCGCGGCACGCGGTCGCATGTTTCCTCACCAGGGGAGACCTCTGGATCTCATGGGAAGAAGGCATGAAGGCGAGGATTACTGTTCTAACATTTTTGTCATATTTAACAGGTAGCAAAGGATTTCCAATTAATTCACGCTTGGTCGAAAACTTTGCCCAGTTTCTGTTATTCTGCAATGAAATAAATCGTTTGATGAGCGCCTTTTAAATCCTGTTGTAATATATTTCGCGATAGAATTGTCCGTTTAGGGATTGGCATACTCGATATGCAAAATTTACCAACCGATATTTTTTAATCCCTGACGCAAAACAAGTGATGTTATAAGTTTGCCGTGTGTGTGTATGTGTTTCATTCTGTTTCATTTTTTTTTAATGGCAGAGGGAGGCAAACGAGCAGGCGGGTCACGCGATGCTAAGTAATCACCGCCGCCCATAGACACCCGCAACACCCGGGGGTCACAGGAGCGTTAATTCTTTTTGTGGCATTATAGCATCCATACGGGTGAACCGATATAGACAGTTCTTTTTTTGTTAGAAAGGTGTCTTCATCGAGAGTGTGGGGACACTATAACAAAAGGGGTAAGTTTGACGTGTGTTTTGTTGCATTGTGTCGGGGGTTTTTTAAGATTAATTACCTACTTGTTGCAGGTTTTCGATGAGTTACTGCTAGATGCGGACTGGTCGGTTAACGCCGGCATGTGGATGTGGCTGTCGTGCTCCTCCTTCTTCCAGCAGTTCTTCCACTGCTACTGCCCCGTTCGCTTTGGACGCAAAACCGACCCCAACGGCGATTTCATCAGGTATGATCCATGACACTAGTATTTTTCAACTGGGACATTCTTTTCGTTTCGGTTAATTCGTTTTTAGGGTTCCGTACCCAAAGGGTAAAACGGGATACCTATTACTAAGGCTCCGCTGTCTGTCTGTCACCAGGCTGTATCTCATGAATCGTGATAGCTAGAGAGTTGAAATTTCACAGATGATGTATTTCGGTTGCCGCTACAACGACAAATACTAAAAATAAAATAAAAATTTAAGGGGGCAATATTTTTTTTGGTCGATATGTAACGGTAACAGATAGATGCTAAAATATATAATATAGATTTTTTTTTTACAGAATATATGTATTTATATAGAGAGTAACATTAAAAAAAATAATTAAATTAAAATAAAATTAAAAAATTAAGGTTTTTTTCATTTATTTATTGCGTTTCATAATGCACATACAAAAAGTTATAACTACAATAAGAGTAACTTAGTAGGCACAATATGAACCCTGTCTGGTATTAGCAAACAGAGAAAAAAATTTGGAATGGCAGGCGGACGCAAAATAAAAAATAATGGATTGTGGCCAATTAACAAAAAATAAATTAAAATTATGAAAATTACATTATAAAATTAGGAATGTCAGATATTTCTTTATCATATAAAAATTCGTCCAATGAATAATAGCATTTATTTGTCAATAATTTTTTTTTTTTTTTGTAAATATGCTATGTTTTTGTTCATTTCGTATGTCGTCAGGCAAAGTATTGTAAATCTTTATAGTCATACATAGTGGGCCGGACCTAAACAGATCTAATCTGGAGTCGGGAACCATTGGCTTACTTTTCTTTCTTGTAGGGTATCTTCGCGGTAAGTCTTCTTTTTTTGTGTAAAATTCGGGATATTTTCTTACAAATTTACATGATTACAAAATGTATATTGAGGGTAATGTCAAAATATTTAATTGTTTAAAATGTGATTTGCAGGAATCGGTCGATTTAATATTTTTTATAATTCTAATACATTTTTTCTGTAGAATAAATATTCTACCTACGTCCGTACTACTTCCCCAGAGTATGATTCCGTACATTAACAAAGAGAATACGTACGCGTAATAACATAATAAAGCTGTTTTTTCGTCTGTTGCTTTTTTAATTTCTCGAAGAGCGTAATTGAATTTTGATAACTTAATTGTTATATTCCAAGATGGGCTCCCATAAAACAAATGTGATCATTTTGCTTAATTTTGCTCTATATTGATAAGAGCATTAAGTAGAGACTTGAAATATTTATGGAATATGTATTTATACATTAACTATACATATCTATAATTAAATAAAAATCAAAAGAATATTTAAGAGGGGCTCCCATACAATAAACATGATTTCTTTTTCAAAGAATATGGTACGGAACCGACGTGCGTGAGTCCGACTCATACTTAGTCGGGTTTTTCAAATGAATGTTTAGTGTATGACTTCAAAGGATAAGTTAATTACTATGTTATCTTATCTATTTAATTACTTAAATTATCTCAAAATTATAATAATTAAATAATGTGTGCAATAATATTTAAAACCATATTATAAGTAACTTATATCTTGTGGTCCAAAATACGTGTATGCCAGTTTCTGAAATCAAAAATATATGATTAATATTGAGGTGGTCTCATTGCTGGGCAAAAGCCTCTTTATCATATCAACCTGTCCAAATTAATTGCAGAATAACAGCAAAGGTAACTAAACGTGTCTTCGACACACGGTTCACTGAGTAAACATTAGCCTAAACAAACCGGTTTCAGGCGGTACATTCCAGTGTTGAAGAACATGCCGACGCAGTACATCCACGAGCCGTGGATGGCGCCGGAGACGGTGCAGCAGGCGGCGCGCTGCTTGGTCGGCCGCGACTACCCGCTGCCCATGGTAGACCACAACAAAGTCTCACAGATCAACATCGAACGTATTAAACAAGTCTATTCGCAGCTCGCCAAGTACAAACCGCAAGGTAAGTCGCTTTATACCACTAGTTGCCCACAGGCGGTCATGAGCGAGTGGTGTTGCCAACCCAAAAAAAAAATATTCGAACCTGTTTATTAAATAAATACATTAGTGTTTCCATGTTCCTTTACCATTTTCAAGTGATTGTATTATTGAATGACACTATTAAATAGTTTTTTTATTGGTTATAACAATGTTTCAGTCTAGTTTAAAAACATTACTTAGCCTTGTTATGTCACAATTATTTCAGTTTAATGATAACAAACTAGCGCTATCCGCTATGAGATTAGTTGCATTACCTCTGCATTTTTATAGTATATACTTAAAGGCATAGTGTATCGATAAACGTTATATAATGTGTTGCATGAAAATGTACTGTGTATGTATTATGTGCGATATATTTAAATATTGAAAAACAGTATATTATGTACTAATCAAATAGATTCCCCAACCAAAACATTATAATAAAAGACTTACAAAAAGTATAAACTGGACGTAATATTAAGTCTCTTTACCTGTTACAACACAGTTCCACGTGACTCCAGTCACGCGCAGCGCACGCATTCGGGTTCCACTACCCCGCGGCGCGCCGTGTGCTCACTTGAACTTTCCGAAAGTATTGCGAAAAAGTTTTTATGTATAGAACACTGGCCAGATGTAATCTGTTATGAAAATATATTGATTATTGATATTTTTGTATGTTGCACATTATTTGGGAACTAACTTAAGTTTATTATTTCTCATGTATATAATATTTTTTTTACTTTATATGTTTGTACTTAAATCCATACTTCCATACTTAAATATTATAAATATGAAAGTGTGTTAGTTTGTCTGTCTTTTAAGTTAAAACGAGGCAACGAATTAGTGTGATTTTATGTGGTGATAGTTGAAGGGTTGGAGAGTGACATAGAATAATTTTTGTTTCTTTCTATTCCCCCCACCCCAAATTTGACGCGAGCTAATGCGCGGGCAAAATCTAGTTAATTGAATCGGATTGATTAAGAATTTACCTACTTTTTTGCAGCAAATATAAACTCCGCTCAACTTCATAGACCAACCGTAATGCAGTTTTCACCCAGTCCCACCTCAATAATTGCAAGTATAAATCAGACGAGCTACCAATGTGATCAAACACCAGAGACGCAGAACGCAAGTCCACAAACCGTGCATTTCAACAGCGAAGCGGTCTTCCAGCAGCCCGGTAAAGTCCCTCAGAGGTCAGACTCCAAGCAGCAATTTAAACAAGTGGTAATTGTGCATCAAATGCAGAACTCGGTGGGTCCTGCCAGCGATCTAACCGCTCCGACCTTAGTGAACTACGATCTAAATAGACAAATCCCTAGGATCGATCCCATGACACCTCCAAGCAGACAAGAAAATTATGATTTCAAAAATCTAGCTATAAATAACTATAATCAAGAATATAACAATCAAGAGATATATCACAACGAGCAATTACAAAATGGAGATTTTCATACGTCATTTAAAAATAGAAATTATGGTTATATCAAACCAAAGTTCTATTTGACAACATTTCCAGATAATAAGCCTACGCATAATTCTCACAATGACACGGCGACTTTTGTAATGCCCGATTATTATACACCAATTAGGAATGACAAGAAAGAAAACATAGATTTGATTTCTGAAAAAGATGACAACGATAGTACTACTTCTAACAATGATCAAAAGGAGGAATAATTTGGTGCGATGTTAGTTATGATTGTTTTTTTTGCGGTTAATTGAAAATCGTCTATATTTGCAGTCCTACTAACCACTATTTAGTAAAAAGTTATAGATTTAGATATATTCTGTTCAATCAGTTCAATAGACAGACTTTTGGTGACATAATTCGTCGTTATATTTACTATCTATGTAAATAGTTGAAATGAACACTTCACATTCTGTAAATAAGTAATTTATAATGTACAAAGTTATTTCTTGGTGACACTAATAGAGCTAGTGAGTAGCTGTAATTAAATTTTGTATGTCGTTCAGTGTTACGTGTCAAGGCCTTATCGTCGCTGTGGGATGAAAAAATGAATTTAAAAAATATTGAATTCTGTCATTCGTCCCAAATTATCTTGTTATTACTAGTTTAAGTGAGTTTGTTAATAACTTTATTTTTTCTTAAGTTTACGCGAATATTACACATTGAAATGAAACAAATTTAACGGATTTTATCGCGGTTTAGCATCCATCTACACGGAAGACTGAAGTCTTCCGTGATGATGGATGCTGAAAAGTATCCGAAACGTCGGAGCTCAATAAATAGTTACACATAGAGAACTTAAAGCAGTATATAAATCCTTTGTGTGTACTAATTAAACCGCGATAAAATCCGTTATAAATTTGTTTCATTTCAACTTTATTTTTGTTTATGCATTAAAAATAAGACCAAATATTTTTCATTCAGTAGAAAACAAAAAAAATAATACTATATAAATACTAGGGTATGTAGCCCGCTTTGCTTTGCAGATTTTGATGAAACAAATTTTAAATCATTCTCTGAGGTACAAAAAGCAATTGGTGAAAGTTTTAAATAAATTAGTTCAATACTTGCGGAGATTAACGTGATCATACATACAGACAAAGAATAAAAAAAAAATTTTTTGCTCGTTTATTCTTTTTAAGTGTCTCTCTGTCCATTTCTATCAAAAATAATAAATGTACAGACAAAACATTTTTACTGTTTTATTATATGTATAGATGCGGAAATAGCAGCGGCATCCAATTCTCGTACTTTTAACTACTTTTTAGGGTTCCGTAGCCAAATGGCAAAAACGGAACCCTTATAGATTCGTCATATCTGTCTGTCCGTTCGTCCGTGTCTGTCACAGTCACTTTTTCCAAATAAGAACTATACTGTTGAAACT
>JADGIL010006997.1:0-13674 GCA_020352625.1 Cactoblastis cactorum | reverse complement strand
GTCCGTCTCCTGGCTCTAAGCTCCTACCAATACCTCCCTACCAATTTTCAGCCAAATCTGTTCTGCCGTTCTTGAGTTATAAGTGGTGTAACTAACACGACTTTCTTTTATATATATATAAATAAGATTATGCAAATAAAGAATGGCAAGAGATATAAAAGAGATGAAGGGACGACATTGGCGCTTTTTTGAAAGATCAGCAGGCGGTTGCTCTTAATAGAGATCTGTGAAAGAAGAAAGTGGAGGCCTAGCAGTGGGACACGTTAAAGGCCTATTTAAAAAAAATGTAGAGTAGAATAGTGTCTTCACCTAAAATATGGCAACTAATTGCCGTATTTTAATACCAATAATAATACAGTTATAGATAATGTCTGCGCCTTGAAAAGAACTAGCATGGTGCTTGATTTTAAAGGTTATCAAGTTTCACCTTTCTGCGTGTTAAAAATTCAGAATTAGATGCTTATAGGAATCAGAATTAGATGCTTATAGGAAAACAATACGAAATTTGTGGTACTGTGGAGATTTTCTCCTTTGAGGTTTGAGTGAAATTAAGCTTTGCATTATTTAAATATGGTTTCTAATAAAGTATAAATATTTTGAAGTTAAAAAACATTGCATTAATATTGAAATAGTTAAAAGATAGATGTATATTTGACTACCTTGATGGTGCAGTAATTAAGTTTTTGCCACTGTTCCAAGAAGTCCCGGGTTCAATCCCTGGTCAGGTCGTCATGGAAAATGATAGTGGCCTGTCTTGGATGTTTATTTGTTGAGTTATTGTGTATCAGTCTAAAGCATGGCTAACCTAATTTGCATAATTTGTCCTTATATATTTATTATAACTATTAATTAAACATGTGCTTAAAATAAAATACTTTCAATATTCCAGGGACATCCAAGGTTGGTACAAAGCTTATCCAAACTATACTCTCCACTGATTGGCCGAGATATTGACCCAATGAATGAGATTTTAGTCACTGTAGGAGCTTATGAAGCACTCTTTGCTACAATTTTAGGTAATTATTGTAACTTGGAGTGCTACAGACATTACCAGTAGTTCTCATAAATGCCATCCTTCAGTCATCAAATCTGATTATAGTCTGGCGACAACAAAATAAATTCTTAAAATAAAACATGTTTACAGGGCATGTGGATCAAGGAGATGAGGTTATTGTCATTGAGCCATTCTACGATTGCTATGATCCCATGATACAATGTGCTGGAGGTATAGCTAAATTCATTCCTTTGAAACCTGTGAGTATGATGCTACTCGATTATTCAGAGAATATTTATTTTATACAAAAGTATCACAAGCTTTATCGTCACAACGAAGATCTTTTGGCGCATGATAAAAATTTCAAGCATGATAAAAATTTGCAGTTTGGCTAAGGAGTTCTCTCTATACGAGTTGATTTTGGATGCATAATCGATCATACTAGTTGTAATATAATGCATTGTCATCGCGATTGAAGGAGTATACAACAGCTCAATTTGTAACCGGTAAAACAAGCTTACAGAATACATTACATCGGAACTAAAACTAATTAAAAACTTGTAATAAAATGCTTTATCTTTATTATCTAAAGGTTTAATATTTTTTTCAGAAAACAATGAAAGACGACATGACGTCAGCTGAGTGGGTTCTCGATGAGAAAGAACTGGAATCTCTTTTCAATGCCCGCACCAAGATGTTCATCTTGAACACCCCTCACAACCCCCTGGGGAAGGTCTTCACAAAGCAGGAGTTGGAGAAGATAGCGAAGTTGTGCAAGAAGTACAATGTGCTATGTGTCTCTGATGAGGTGTATGAGTGGATGGTTTTCGAACCATTGAAACACATCAGGATAGGTGAGTAAAGGCGGAAATATACTTATATGTCGTGTCTTGTCGTGACGCGCCAGAAGCCAATCGGATTTATATTACGGTTAGAGACATGAGACATGATTAGAGATATGTCGTACATATTTCTATGTTGCCATATAAATATTCTAATTGTTTTCTAGCGCGTCACGACAGGACACGACACGTAAGTAGATTTCCGACCAAATGCTGCGAACGCTATAACGTGTTTTGTGAGAAAGTGTTCTTCTTTTGTTTTTTTTTCAAAATCACGGATAAATGCAAGTCGTATTACATAGAATAAAACAAAATCGCCTTCCGTTGTCTGTCCATATGTATGCTTGGATCTTTAAAACTACGCAACGGATTTTGATGCGGTTTATTATATAAATAGATAGGGTTATTCACAAGGAAGGTTTTCAAACCCGTGCCATGAGTATCGTTTATCAAATATGTCACTACTAGAGACATCTTCTTAATCTATGCCCGTGCGAAGCTGGGGCGGTTTACTAGCAAAACATTCAATGCAATAATTTCTTTATCCAGGAGCCCTTCCAGGCATGTGGGAGCGCACCATCACAATCGGTTCAGCAGGCAAGATGTTCTCCGTCACCGGCTGGAAGGTCGGCTGGGCGTACGGTCCCGCCAACCTGATGAAGAATCTACAGATCGTTCATCAGAACTGTGTGTACACACATTGCACTCCCGTTCAGGTATGTTGTTCAATATTTTTTTTAGTTCTTTATCGGCTGTTCATTAAATGGCTAAAAACAATGGTACGTGCATCGCGAGATCTAATTGGACGTATAATATGTATGTATTATATATCATCGATGTACTAGACATCACATCCCGCTTAAATGACCTCGGCCAAACACTGCTCTTCGTTTATATATGAGCAAACTTAATTAGTCTCGTTAGTTGAACATGGTTTCAACTTGCAATTAAAACCTTTTTCAATACACGATTCTGGAATTGTAAATTTGTCGAACTAATCATAGTAGTTGTCATCTTAACTGAAGTGAGGTCTCTCTTTTGTTGAATTTTGTTCGGATCTGTGAATCTAGTTCTTATTATTGATCAAAATCCAAAACATTTTTATTCAAATTGACTAGAATCTAGTCTTTTTGAATCGGAGATCATCTCACATTAATTTCTTCAATTATTTCAATTTCAATACGATTTCAATGATAGTCGCTCAGCTGATGCTTTCTTATTCATGTATATTTTGTCAGGAAGCAGTGGCCCGCGCCATAGAGTTCGAGCTGTCAAGATGGGACTCCCCGGACTGCTACATGGTCTCTCTGGCCAAGGAACTGGTCGCCAAACGGGACGTTCTAAATAAGATCCTGAAGGACAACGGTTTCATCACCACGCTGCCAGAAGGAGGGTACTTCATCATGGCGGATTATACTAAACTTGGTAAGTAAACGGAATATTTTATTAACAAATCAAAGTTTCAGGGGTGTCGTGAGTTTTACCTTACCAAACAAGGGTAAAAATAGGGTCCCATATTACTGAAACTCCGCTGTCTGTCTGTCACCAAGCTTCATGAAAGTAATTATTTTTTGGAGATGTGTTTCTGTTGCCACTATTATAACAAGAAATACTTAAAACAAGCATAAAATAAATATTTAAGGGGACTCCCTCATAACCAAGGTGACATTTTTATTATATTTTTTACAGTTATTCTATAAAATTACAGAACCCTCCATCCGCGAATCTGACTTTAAAATTTTCCTATAGGTTTGTCGTTATTTGAAAATAAGTTGTTTCTTTGCTTCAGCAGTTGTTACTTCTATTTTTACTCACACTATAAATATGTCGACGTTATTGCCTCATTACAGCAAGCAAAATGGACTTAAGCACCGAGATGGACAAGTACAAAGACTACAGGTTCACGAAGAAGTTTGCGAAGGAAGCCAGCATTGTCACCATCCCGCTGTCAGCATTCTATTCCAAAGAGCACAAGCATTTAGCTGAGAACTTCGCCAGATTCTGTTTTATAAAGGTTAGTTATGTATGATAACGAAGAAGAATCACATATGTACATTCATAGACTAGTATTGTCTGATAATTTCAATAAATTTGACAATATGAAGGAGTAATGAAAGATATTTTAAAAAAATAATTAGGCGAATGAGTTCGGTATAACGCGTTATCGTTTCGTTATAGATATATAATAGTAGTCGTTTAGTATCCCATAACCAAGTCTCGAACTTACTTTGGAACGAATTTGATCTGTGTAATTTGTCCCTATATTTGTATTTATTTATAAGTAAATATTCTATAATTTTCAGAAAGACGAAAACTTAACCTTGACCGGAACACTACTACAAGAATGGCATCAAAAGAAGAAATAGTGTTTTTATAAAGTAATTGTATTTTAAGTGTACATTTTTGCAATACTATTGCGATATAAATGATCGCAATCAGCGTTCATATTTTTTACGTACGTTTGTACGTACAAAATATGTCAGCATTTTTTGTTATATGTTTTATTTATATACTATTTTATTAATAAAAGAAGCATAATATTGTTTAAAACGTGTATATATTCTTGATAAAAAATGTAAACTTGTCCAAAATTAGCAACACTGCGGATTTGGATCGTATTCCGATGGAATAGAGGTGAGAGTAACTCGTAAAATCCAAACGTAGAAATCAAGCAAAGTCTCCACGTAGCCAACGCTTGGCGTCTCGTGTGTCGTTCCCGTAGGTCTTCCCGAATCTGAATAAAAATAAAATTGTTGTCTAATATAATGCTAGCAGTTATCCCAAATTTCCGCGGGAACCAGAGCTGTAGGGGTGACAAGACCGTTGCTAGTGATTTATATATGTAAAAAAAAAACGATAAATAGTATTTTACAAATTATTTACTTTCTACAAAACGAGACTGGTGTAAGCACTATACACGAAAATGATGAAAGGGAACTATTTTTATGAAATTTAGTTCAAATTTAATCCTGAATCGGGGTTCTAACGTACTAATTTAAACCTGAAATAAGTAAACCGAGGTTCTAAATAGGCTATTCGCATCGAGCGCTACGATTGCACAAACTTACAACACCCCTCAATTTCGCTTTGGGGGTTAAACACAACATACCTAAACATAGCTCCCGGCACGTGGCCCGCGTAGTTAGGCAGCATGCCTACGTGCTTGTGGTACAGCTCAGTAGGATTGATGGATAACGGCGGGTCGGGTCTGGAAAGGAAAATGAGCGGAAAGGATTGTCGTAAAGGACCTTTTTTGTATATTTACACTTCAATCGGTAATAAAGAACTAAGTAGATTGACAGTTCCGGATAAAATAAAAAAATATATCGTGCTCACTGCAATTAGGATGACTACTACTTACTATGATTTTTTCGACAAAGATCCATTTCCAAAATCGTGTATTACAAAATGTACTAATAATGTGTGCAAGTTGAAACCATGTCAAACTAACAAAACCAGTTGAAGACCGCTCATTTATAAGCGATAAGCAGTGTTTTGCCGAAGATACCATTTAGCAGGATTGCGAGTCTAGTTGTTTATCGTACGTCGATGATATTAAATGATAAAAATTAAGGGAAAAAGGCTAGGTAGGGATCTAGGGGGACTTTGTAGCTGCTACCTGATTGTAAATAACTGTTACACTAAAGTTATGATTCAAATTTTTTTATAAAAAAAAAACGTTATTCGATCTTCATTTCTTCATTTTCGTTCGAGCTATTTTCATAATAGATCCTCCGTTTGAATCAGGTAATGACACTACCTTCACAAACAATAACGTTATTTATTTTCATCTACTTACTCTCTTTTATCTTCATCTCCAATCATTATAACATAATAAAAAAAAAATACCTGAAAATATCGCCTGAAACTGGCCGAAAACAAGAAAAAACAGCACATATTGATAAAACATTTATTTACACGAGCATCTTAACCATATAAGGCCCCTCTAAATGATACCCAATCTTGGCGTAGTAGTTCCTGGTGCCGACGCCGGATATAACGGCAATTTTGTCCGATCCGTGTTCTTCGCGAGCGATCCTCTCTGCCTCCTCCATTAGCAACATGCCGAAACCTTGGTGTTGAAATTTTGTAGGATCGCGAGCATTCACCTAAAAGGCAAGTAAATCTTACAAAAAAGATAATACAATTTTGAATCTTTAACCTCTGTGATTTCTATTAAAGCTATTGAACAGCAACAACACTTTTTTTTTTTTTTCAAAATATTCATTAAATTATTTTTCTTTTTTCGTTTTCTATCATTAGAGCAATCTGCTTTTTATTGAATAGGTTTGATAAATTAATGAAAAAATATACATACAAAGACAGTAATATTGATAGATATAAAAAGGTCCAATTGTTTATAAGCAGTCATACAAAACTTTTTACTTTATCTGTAATTTGTACTCTTTTTCAGGAAAGTTACGTTTTATAAGCAGTTATACAAAACTTTTTACTTTATCTGTAATTAGTACTCTTTTTCAGGAAGGTTACGTTTTACCAATGTTTTACTCACAGGCACAACAGATCCGTACACGTGTAGCTCCCTGACTATACTGCATTGTTTGAAGTTTGAATTGGGTCCGGGTTTCAACTCCGGTCTGTAAGTGTTCGCTGCGCACTTCCTGAGACGGAGCAATCCTACCAATATATCTTGATCTGGATCCTCGTAAGATAAAAACGTCTCCCAGCCACCGTTGGCGACGTAATCACGTCTTATTAATTCTACCTGGAAGGTTTGATAATTATTTATTTTTTCTTGATTGCCTTGTTTTATTGAGGAGGCAAAGGGTACAAGTCCATACAGCTAAGTTTTTGTAAAATATATTTTTTTGGAGTGGTTAATATCCACTGAAGAAATAAAAAGTCAAGCCGACCAGTAAATCCTGCCTGAGATTAACAATTTTATAATAATCAGTATAGATTCACAACTAATTTAAAAACTACCCTTCGTTTCTATTGCAACACTTATTATTGTGCCAACCAGTAGTTTCAATATTTCATTGATTTACAATAAAGTATTTTAAATTCAAATATTTCTTAGTTTTTACTAAAAAAATTTTCAACTACCCAACATTTTAAATACAATACTTTGTGACAGCTGTTAACAGCATCTTTTAAGGTTATCTAATCATTTTCACGGGCTTTTTGTTGTTTTAAAGTATACAGTTATCAATCAAAACAATATTTTTCACGGTATTATCGAAACAGCATAGTAGCCAAAATATGAAGATTAATTTAGAATAGAAATATTTTCTGTAGTCAGAAGGTCAGTCAGGTTTTTTAAGGATCATTACCTCATAAGGTCGCACTCGGTTGTGTATCTCCTGTATACCGACTTCTCTGGTGCGAACATCACGACAGTCCGTGCCGAGGTCGGCCATGCGAGCCAGCGCCAACTCTCTGAGGTTACCGTGCTCCACTCCGGACGAAACCAGCGGCATGGGTATGTCTCTTTGTACTCTGAAATAGTACTTATGTAATCTATACATTATTTTTTTGAGTTTGGTTTTATTTAGAAAACAATTTACGAAACCATAGATCTGAAAATTTAACGAGAACTAAATGGGTAATCTTTCTTAACTTGAATTTTATATGTAGTTATTTTTATTGGTTAGATAATAGCACAATAGCACATAGTTTGTTTTGCAAAAGTATTTAACATTACATCAAGTTACTTTTTGAAATACTACAAGATATTTAATTGAAAAATCGACAGGTATAATATAAATTAAAAGGTAAGTATGAAATAAATGGATATGTTGAATAATGTGGAAGAATTGAAATAAATATATATGTCAAGACTGTAGTAAGTATAAAGATTGTAGAATCTGGCTTCCTTATGAGGAAAATATTTGCAAATTTTTTGGATAAATACCTGTAAACTCTGGTCCACGGTGGCACTAAAGCCAAAATCTTTGCAATCAAATCGACCAATGTCGATGGGGGATAGCTCCTGTACCTCCCCGTCTTCCACAACTCGTACAGACCTGTACCTCTTATCACTAATGTGGGGTATATTTTTAAGCCATCTGCACGGAAGGCTGGGTTCTCAAAGAATTCTATGAACTGTTCGACATCTCGCTCAAAATCCACATTGGGAAGATCTGGCATCATGTGTGCTACAATCTGGAAATTAAAAGAAAAAAAGGATTTCTCTAAAAGTTTGTTAATATTTATGTTAATGCATTATTTGGTATTTTCTTTTATTTAATCAACCAACCCATTGTTCTTATTATATCAAGCTAGATTTTGCCAGCGGCTTATATGTTATTCTGATATATAACCTATTACAGTAGTTTCTCAAAATCCGTCCAATAGTTTTTTCATGAAAGAGTAACAAACGTACATGTAACTTACATCCTCATAAACTTTTATAATATTAGTAGGATTATACTCAATAATGAGTTTAAAAAGTTGAAAACCATTACCTTATAGCCAGCGTCCTTAGCCAAATTGAAATTCTCACAAACAGCTTTCACAGTATGACCTCTGTTTGTATCCCGGGCAATGTCCTCATACACTGATTGAACACCAATTTCTAACCTGAATTTTTTGAAGTATAACATTAGACCTGAATTATGGGCATCATTGTGTTATTTCAATAACATAGTCAAAGTGTTTTTATGATGTAAAGGATTATGTGGAATTCTATTCTAAATTAAGTTAAATTCAACTATGTAGCATGTTAAATATTTACACATCTGCGCAGACCGAATACGTTGGACAAAATATATNNAATATTTTGAGTTTGAGTTTGAAAGTTCGAGTTTAAAGTTTGAGTTTAAAACTTATAGCCATTTAAGTAAGAGTTAATTCTTGAAATATTGAAACATCTATAACATAACTATTATGTGAAATCTTTATTTAAATTATTATCTTCTATTAATTCGGTAGGTTTTTTACCTAGTGCAACCATAATTAAGCATGTCACTCATATGCCTTTGAAGGCAGTAATCTGGCCGCGTCTCAATTGTGATGCCAATACACTTGGTTTTCGCTTTCTCGGAATATTTCACAGCCTCGGCAACACAGCTGGATGTGTGGCCTGATAAAGCATCATGGAGATTTCTGAATAAAAAAAAGATTTATCGCATTAGTAGTAATTCACTTGTTTTCTAACAAATTAGCACATTTTCAATCACTTTCTTGTACTTCATTACCAATAAATATTTTATGAATTAACTAAAGAAATGGTCAACATTTTATTACATAACCTCACTAAATCTAACAAAAAAATAAAACTTTACTTAGTTTACCTTATAAAATAGTCTCTATAATCTTCAGGCAAGCTCATAAAAGTTCCTCCCATCACAATAAATTCCACTTTATCCACACTATGCCCCAGTTGTTTCAACTGTTCCACTCTATGACGAGTTTGTAAATAAGGATTATAGCGAGCACGAATCGCCCTCATAGACGTAGGTTCATAACCTGTGTAGCTTTGGGTAGAATATTCGAAATCAGAATCCGGCCCTCCAGGACAATATACACATATATTACCAGTAAAGTTTATGTGCGGACATCTATGTGGTTTACACATAACAGCCACTACTGCAATTCCGGAGGCAGTCCGGATTGGTTTCGCTTTCAACTTCGGCAACAATATACTTTTAGCATCTGCAGGAACAGCTGCAATTATGTCTACGAGCCTAGGAGATGTTCCAAGACCATATTTTGATGAAATCCTAGTCTTCATCTTGTTGAGGTTAACATCTTTGCTCAGGCGATGCGCCACCAACAACTCCTGTATTATCTCAGATATCACTATCATCATCTTCTCTTCCTTGGATAGGTTTGAGAGAGGCTTTTTCTTCGTCATTTTTAGTAAACAAAATAAACTTTTTCCACAAGAATAAACGTAAGTAAAAATACGTAGTAAATAAGTTGAAAATTGCGTTTATGCGGAATGATGACAATTTTTGACACTTGGCAGTGACTTTGGCACACATATAAAATGAATTGACAGTGACTTTGGCTCACATATAAAATGAATTGACAGTGATGGGTCTCAATTTTTATTTTTTATTGGAGCAAAGTTTTTTGACAACAAACAAGAATATTTTTACCATTGTCGAGTATTAATTATCATTGATTGCTACAGCTACTTAAATTCGCGCTTTCGGCTTATAATCGGCTCTATACTTAACGTACTCATTTCTAGTATTTTTTAAATAACCATAAGAAAAGTCAAAACAATACAAAATCACCTATTTCGGTCTCCCAATGGCTATTTAGAAATAACAGTACTTACTTGACTACGTTAACTGGCGCCCATTCAGTGCTCTGTCTTCTTCGATAATTAGACGAGAAGTCGCACAACGCAGAGTTTGTGAGTTTCTTTGATGATTCTCCAAACCGCTGGAAGCCGTAGGGCACATGACCAGCAAAACCTGTATAAAACATGGATATTTAATTAAGATTCTGTATTAGAGCCTAACCTTCTTCAAAGAATATAAGAATAACAAAACTACCTATGTAAAAAAAATCTTGTTTACTAGATGATGTAACAAATAAGTCATTAATTATATAAATTAATTTATTCAATTGAGAGTATCATTGATGTTCTTTTAACGTCAGTTATCATAATGGATATTGGCCAAGGACGATAAATTGGCCTTATTTCTTTATAGAATAGGCCAAAGTTTAAAATAACAAGATACCCCTAATATAAGGTCAATCTATTTATGTACTACAATCATTTATTACTTAAAACTTACGAACAGATTGGGAAGGATTGAATCCCCATATTTGATTTCTTACAAACGAAGCGTGAATTTTTCCGTACGACATATTGAATCACTAAATTATGTATCTCAAAACATAAGCCCAAAAAATATTTTTACTATTATGTACCTTTTAATGATTTTATTTACCTTTTTGATTGATTGATATAATGACAGAACACAAACGTAAGACTTAGGTCATAAAATTTAAAAAAAAAGTTTCCAATAAATAAAATATTTTTCGACATATTTTAATGTTATTTTAAATCGAACCTGCTGCAGATGAATATAACTTCCTTTTTTTAAAGTCAATCAAAATCGTAGGTAAACGGAATTATACAATATGACTTTAAACAGAAGATGTCAATGTAGGACAAGTTCAATATCGTGACTTCACCTTTCTTAATAAATTTATCCGGGTTGGAATCTTCCATGAAGTAAGGACTGACTGAGTGAGTAGCTGGAGACAGCTTCGGTTCGTCCAAGGGCAGGTCCCTTAGAATTCCAGCACATTCTGGCCTTACCACCACCAAAGGCAGCTTGAATTCTGCTGTGGCCGACTAAATTGAAAAATATTTTTTATTTACTCGTACAGAACATAATGTGCATTTAATTATGGTTGATTGTATACATAGAACTTCACTTGTCCTTTATTAATCTTTTTACATTCTTCTTTCATATAGCAATTTACGGCATCCTTTCTTCTCTCTTCATCCATCCTCTTTCTCTCTCTTGCTTTATCTATCTTCATAAATGTCATAATCATTCGTGTTTTTCTCATCAATTTCACTTACAAATCTATCCACAAGGTCCCAAGGTTGCCCCTTTCCTGCTTGCAGATCAACAACCCTTTCCAGTTGGTTCTTGGCTGATCTCTGGTGGAGTTGAAGTCTCTGGAACTCCGATAGGGCTTCGGTTGCTGCCACTGTATAGCGCTGACCGAACTTCGCGTTAAGTCGAGGCAAGAATCCTGGTTGTTTTTAACAAAATGTTAAAAAGTGGGCTACCTACATTCCTTCTTTATTAATGGTGTTTGGCTTACCGTTTGTTAATGGATAAACTAAAAAAGAATCTTTGTGGATTTTGGAACAAAATTGGAGTTGGGCATGGTGTCAGGCCGATTTAGATTTAAAAAAAAAATGAAAAGCTATTAAAAAAATGTGTAAGTAAGTATATATTCCCTTAATAACAATTCTATTTTGATTTTTAAAATATTAGGGGGACAGAGATCTTTTAGCGCATATTTTTGTAGTTCGCGGATAAGTTTTATTTACCTATTCGATTTAAGTTTATCATACTTACCTTTTAAGAAAAAAGCAATTACGAAATCCCTTTTTTATCTAAGTAAGTAGGTGTGCATTTAATTTTACTTAATGTCATCGCTGTAATGAGAAAACTACACCTACTCGTCCATTCTTGTCTATTTATCTGCGAGAGAGCCTCATATATAAAAGTCATTAAAACATTGTGGCCTTAACATTCAAAGTGTAGATACATTGACATATTATAATAAGGTTTTAATTTTTTTATATGACTACAAGAAAAATCAAGTCACATAGAATTGAATATCACACGATATACACACGAAAAAGTTTTGATTTTGTGTGCATAGGATGTGTGTATATGTTTGGCGTTAATTATAAACAAAGTTAAAAGTGTTCCGCTTTATATAGTGGCATATAATTTTAAATCTATAATATCTTTTATTACACGAAAACCTTCCTCCTCCCTGTTGTTGAAAACTGTATGAAAATTCGTCCAACACTTTACGCGTTTATCGCGAATAAACAGACGCAGCGAGGGTCTTTGTTTTTTAATATGTACTAAACTGACCAGGCTTGTAGTTCCGCCTAGTACCGACATGGCTTGCCATTTAAGGAACTTCATTCATTCAACACTAAGTACGTTTAAAACGTTTATTGCTTCAAGTCGAATCAAGTGTCAAGTTAATCGTTTTCACAAACATAATTGCTTAGTTAGTTGAAGTCTTAAGGTTGATTATCTACTAATGATAATGCTGTATTGATAATTTCACAATTAATCAAAGGCGGTAGTAAAATTGTAACAGCGATTATAACAACCAATAAGTATGTACATATTTGTGGTACCTACACATTACAGAAAAACAGTTTACGCGTTATTAGGTATTAATTATAATTTGAGAAATATGTAGTTTGGGGTTTAAAATAATATCTAAATATGTTACAAATTGTCACTCTTACTAAGCAGAGAGTAAAATAATCGTAAGCTGTTAGGAAAACTGTAGAAAATTTGATCATTTTGGTGTGGGCAAGGATCAACAACTATCTATATTCGCACGTGCTCCTCATCTATGTGGATTCTCCAGTCTGATACAACCTGCGCTGGTACACTTCTTCATATCCCCTATCAGACATTCCATCCATACATGTTTTACACGTGCTAAAAGTAACTATTTCAGAAAAAAATCCGTAGTTTCCCCACAAATTAGCTTTGACATACATACGATGTATCATTTCAGTATAAAGTTCGATATAAAGGTATTTTTATTCCTGTTTTGTCACACGAACCTAATAAACCAAAACACATGTGTCATATACCAAGTACAGATGATTCCATCGAAGTTGTACGTGTTTACGTTTGTCTACATTACAAAATGCGCTCCATCGATCCGCGGAAACAGAGGCATTCCTCAGACAGGCTGTCTCAGGCCGAACTGGTGTGAGTCACAGGCTGAATCACTGGTCCAGCCTTTGTCTAAATATAACGATTTCACTGAATGACCTACATGTTTTAATTTTGACCCAACCAACTTAGAAGCAGTTATGAAGGCTACAGTTTTATTTGTATGTCTTTTATTAATATTATTGTGATTTATTTATTTATCAGTTACAAGTATCATAATTACAGGATTACATATGCGATATACCTACCTATGTATATATGAAATGGTAACTTCAGTACCAGACTTAATAATTTCGCTACATTGCAAATCTCATCTTTGTCCGTGCGCAATATTATGGTCAAGAGCGAACGCAAACTTATATCTTTTGAATTATTTGAAATCCTCTAAAATGCAACGACGGGGGTGATTAGGGTTGCCATCCGTCCTTCCCCGGATTTGTCCTAGTTTAGA
>JADGIL010006970.1:44093-63856 GCA_020352625.1 Cactoblastis cactorum | reverse complement strand
GGAGCTCAATAAATAGTTACACATAGAGAACTTAAAACAGTATAAAATTCCTTTTTGTGTAGTGATTAAAGCCGCGATAAAATCCGTTAAATTTGTTTCATTTCAATGTGTAATATTCGCGTAAACTTAAGAAATAATTATAACATCTCGCAAGCCAAAAAAAGCCATTCTAAAGCTACGCTTTCTGCTATAGTTTTAATAGCATTAAATCTCACTTGTAGATACTACTTCTATTCCCAATATAATGCAAATGGGAACAAAGACTGAGATATAACTGGCTGTATAACGTTATAATGGCGACAGGAAGACATACAGTCGTGGAGTACGCAGCACGCATTATCACTGAAATGCCGATAAAGCGCCATCTGGGCCAAGAGTTTGAAAACGTGACGCCTAAAAGCACGTAGAACAAAGGCTGGTTTCAAATTATGCGATTCATCTTTTTCCTCCTTGAATTTTACTGTTGGTGTTCGCAAAAAATAGGTAATTGTGTCGCTAAGCCAGTATTAGGTCTGCTAAACAGTTCTCTATGGTTTTTGTCTTATAAAATTCTGGATTTGCAAATGATTATGTGCATAATATAATTTTGAACCATAATTTTGCTATATGACGTCTTGTGATGAGATGGGTAGATGATATCATCAAAGTTGCAGGTCGAACATAATGAGGAAAGCGCAGGCTAGAGATTATTGGAAGAGAGGCCTATTGACTCAGTAGTGGACAGATAGAAATGATGATGAATTTTGCTATATAATATAATTTTTCTAAAAACTATTTGCTTTACCGGCTTTTTGCATAATTCAATTAGCATTGTAACGTGGATTGATCCTCACTGTACAGCACTCAAAGGGAACAGTCACAAAAGGATTTATATCCAACAGCTGCAAAGGCGATTCCAGTTTTGCTTTTTAAACCGGAATCAGGATTAAGGTGCAGACATAGTTACGTGTTTTGAAGTATCGTGACGCGCCAGAAGTCAATTTATTTCATTAATTATTTTTAACTAGCGATCCAGCCCGGCTTTGCATGGATTTAAAAACCTTGTGAATCACTCTACCTATTAAAAAACTGCATCCAAATTCGTTGCTTAGTTTTAAAGATCTAAGCATACATAAGGACAGACAGCGAAATGCGACTTTGTTTTTTACTATGTAGTTATGCGGTTAAGACATACGCCACGTCACACTACGATAAGGCCTACAAATATTCTGATTGGATTCTAATGCGACACGACACACTACGACACGTAAGTATGTTGCCGCCTTTACGCTTTCAGGGTTCACAATTTTTTTTTGTATTACTAAATATTATAAATACATTTTATATTATTTATTCCCTAACGGTATCTCCTTTGGGTAATGTATCTGATTGCGTCTGTTTAATTTAAAAGTGATATTATTTTCTGTTATTCAGTGGAAGTAGAATTAAAATTCTAATTTGAGCCAACCAGGTTTTCCAAAAGATCGTTTTACGTCGAATATTATTTTACAGTGAATCTAAATGGTAAATTTATATTTTTTATAGAGCTTCGCGTTATCTTTTCCTTTAATTGAAATTGAAGTAGTAATGTAATACCGCCATTTCTCTTTCTCGGTGGATGCTAACTCGCCCTTGGTAAATTTATCTTTGTCACTGCCTTCTTTATCTTGATAAGTCAAAATTAATCCTATAAGCTGTAATGAAATTGAACATTTGAAAAAGGTAATTAATTTTCCTGAGATGCCGTTGATCTTAAATAAAAAATTAATATGTATATAGGGTTAAATCACTGAGGATTAAGATCACCTTAAAGTTATTTTGAGACTTGTTTTATGAGACTAACTCAACTACAGTATATTTAATTAATAATAAAATATATACGTATATCAAATAAACATCCATGACCAAGGTCAGTAAGAAAAACATCATTTTCCTTCTTGACCCGGATTGCACCCGGAACTTATTTGTTAGATGGTGGATCGCCGAGTGGTGGATTCATTGATATTAGAATTTGTAAAAATTTGTAATGTAATGTCATAGACGTACGATAAGAATTAGACTCACAATCCCGCAAAAAAGTGTTCTCGGTAAAACACCGCTCATCACTGAAGTCTGTTTAGAAATGACTTTAAATGAGCAGACTTCAACTAGTCTCGTTAGTTTGCCATGGTTTCAATGCACAATTTTAAGACATATTTTCTCACACGGTTCTGGAAATGGAACTTTGTCGAAATAATCATAATAGTTGGCATCTTTATGGAAGTGAGAACGTTTTAGAGTTTAGGTCCTTTGTAAATGATGTAGAGGTTTCTAAAACAGTTTTTTTTATTATACCAATGTTTTGACTCGCATTTTGCTGATTAATACAAAGCTGGGCTTGCAGCAGCAAAACAAGCAAGAGTATTGCGAAGTATAATTGTATAATTCTTTCATTCACAAATTCTTCCTTAACAGGACCCGATGGCCTCATACGATGTGAACGCACACGACACGGACCCACAGCCGCGGTACGACACAATAGACTCTAATCGCCACGGCACCAGGTGTGCGGGGGAGGTCGCCGCTACAGCCAACAACTCACTGTGTGCTGTCGGCGTCGCTTTTGGCGCTAGTGTCGGTGGTAAGTTTGTTTTGTTTTATTATAAGTAATTTAATGATGTTAAGAGATAATTTGACAAAAATCTAATGTATGAGATTTATTTACGCATAATACTCATTCGAGGAAATACTAATATTTTCCGGGCTAGGAATCTTACCAATTAGTATAAATTTTTATAAAATTAGGAAAGTTTCTAATTAGTGTAAAATTTCAATAAAAAGCAGTCATCTATTATATTTTACAAATTATATTTTCCCAATTTTGGGTAGAACGTGGAATTAAAAATAATATTTTTAGTATAGAGATGAAAGCAAAATATTTACGAATTTTTACAAACTAGGGAAAACCTCCCCAAACTAACTTGTAGTATGGAATACGAATTCGAAGACACTATAATACATACATATATCCAATCCAAGACATAAATCAATTAGAAAACATCATTTTCCTTCTTGCCCAACTCAAACTGACCGGAGATCGCGCCCGGGGCCTCCTGAGCATTCATGTTAACCAATGTGCCACGAAGTTAGTCAAACTACGAGACTACTATGAATATGTAATACTTGTACAATAAGTATGATGGATAAAAATACTACGTTAATTAATTATTCAAGGGAAAACCTACATTAAATTCACTATATGCACCTTAATAGCATTTTTGTGACCATTTAATTTCCATCCGTAAACTGTGTGTACATAAAAAGACCGGGAATGTTCACAGTTTTAAGCCGGGTTTATTAATTTTACATTTTTTCAGCAGCTTGTCACAGGCGCCACATGGAACAATTTATCTTTTTTTTTTGACCCAGCATTTTCCCCATGAGGAGGAATGTTTTTGTGCTCAAACTTTTCTACCCGTACTTTATGGCCCCAAAGAGAATATGGGTTTATGATTCGGAAGATAAATTTTATAGTAAATCTTTTGCTACGAGTGCAACCTCTTGTTAGACGAGCTAAATTGGCCCGTTTTATTTGATTCTGCTTCTCGAATATAGTTTTTGTGTACCAACTTGTTATTTATTTCGGATTTTTGTGTGAATCCGTGCTCGAGTATTTTATTTATTGTGTTATTTTTTTATGGTTGATATAAATTTGAATTAAGAAATTCATGGAAAGAACGAGAAATATACCAAGAAAATAATAAATAATAAGTTGTTTATCGCTATGTGGGTATCTATGAAAATAGATACCTTATGCGAATTAATATTGCAGTCTGACACCCCTCTCTCTTGTCCTCAATCACCATTAGATTCGATCAATACCTTACTTTACCTGCCGCACTAAGACTCACTAAGTCATATAATATTTTTATTACTTTTTAGGCTTGCGTACCCAAATGGCAAATTATTTGTGACTCTATTACTTAAACTCCGCTGTCCGACCATCTGTCTGTTTGTCCGTCTATCACCAGACTGTATTTCAAGAACCGTGACACAGTCGAATCTTTTACAGACAATGTATAGTTGCCGCTGAAGACAATAAATAAAAAACAAAATTTTAAAGGGTTCCCGTACAAAAAAAGTGATTTTCTTTTGCTCGTTTCTACTAGTTAATGATAAAGATATCTGGGAGAAATCCTTGTCATTGCCTTTAATCTGTAAATGGTGTAATTACCACGACTACACTTTAAAATAAGCCCACCATTTTGCTAAGCGTAGTCTTCGAGCCTCACGATTTTTGGCTCTGTCTACCTCTTAAGGGATAAAGACGTGATACCGTATCTGTAAACTCCAAAATATTTATATAACATGTATCTAGCAACGTAAATCAGATATTAGATTTGTCAGTGTCGGACCCGGTGGTCTCTACATATATTGAGTTATCAGTATTCTGTATGTTAGTATGTAGCGTGTAAATTAGTTTCTGAGAAGTTTCATTGATCCGATCTTCGCTGAATAGTGGCCGAAATTTGATTTCAGTCTCAATAGGATCCGTGTTATGTTTGTATAGAAACTGTTTGTGTAGTAGAAATATTCAAGATTTAATTGTGGACTTGTGATGGAATAAAGATTTTTTTGATTGAATTTTACAATCTGCGCGGCCAAAGACTACTTCTTTCTTCTGGGGCGTTCTAAATTTTTCTTTCACTTCCAGACCAGTTCTGGATTTATAACAATTTCAGTCCTTCTATCTTGTGAATTGTGGTCAAAAGCAAAACAAAATATGTACCTACATATATAGGTGTATAACAAAATGAAAAAGTTCTTGTGCTTTAAAAAATAAATCTCTTCATGGTTTTCATAATCTTAAAAAAAGCTTTAATTTCCTAGTGTAGTTCCTCAAACGAGCGTAACGACGCTTCTTAGTAGCGATAGTAAATTAAATATAATATAAATAAATATATAGGGACAATTCACATAGATTCAGTTAGCCCCAAAGTAAGTTCAAGACTTGTGTTATGGGATAGTAACTCAACGTTCCTATTTTATAATAAATACATATATTCGTAGATGAACATCCAAGACCCAGATCAATCAGAAAAAGGTGATTTTCCTTTATGAACTGAGCGGGAATCGAACCCGAGACCTCCTAAGTAGCGGTCAGATACGTTAACAGTTACACCACGGAGGTCGTTTAGAGTATTCACGAGTAAATTAATGATTGCGATAACTATAACGATATTTTTCGTGTTTGAGGTGTTGTATCTTCTACATAAATTATAAGGTAATGTAATATTACATGTTCTTTAGTTAACAGCTCTGTTTTAGTTGTGTTTAAATCGTAGCTTAAATATAAAATTCATCGTAAGCTGTCTCGTCATTTGTTTAATTACGACATATTTTCGCTGTGGTTCCGTACTCAGCGATATGAAAATACCTCCCGGGCACGAAGTTTATTACAGCGGTGTGTTTAACTTGGCTAATATGAGCTACTTTTAAGTTTTACTCGCTTATTTAAGCAGGAATTCAGGTAAATATTTTCCTTCAAAAAGATTAGGTCTAACTCTTTTAAATCGTCAAATATAGTTAATGTTAATTGAATTTAGCAATAATTGACGTCAATGATTTGCTTAAAAATAACTGTCCTACAACTTCAAAAGCGCAAATGGACTAGTGGCGGAAAAAACTGCATTGCAGCATATTCTTCGTCTTTTTGTTTTGTTTTTGTCATGACTTCAATTTACGAAATATACTATATCTTATACAATATTGGATGGTTTAGTCGCAAAACGTCTCTTTCGCAAAATTTCCCCTACTCGTTAAAGGTTTCTTTCTCGTTGGATAGAATTTTTTCTGGTCGGCTGAGGTGTTTATCTGTATTTATTGTAATAATATCTTTACTGACTTATTAACGGAAAGAAGTAAAGATTTGCCATTCAAAAGTACTAGTGTCTACTTGAATAAAAATTTAATTATATAAATTTGATTTTGTCAGTCTGTGTAATTTATTCCTATATATTTATTGCGTTATTATTATCTTGAGATTAGCTTAAAAGGAAAAAGAAATTGATCTTTATAATGAAATAATCTGTGCGGTATGCAAATTTTTAAAATAATTGCTGTTAGTCTTACTGAAATTCGAGATTGATTTTGATTATTGTTGAAATCCCAAAAATGTTTTAAATGATACGAAAATATGGTAGTACGATGTTGGGTCATCTAGTCTTAAAATGTTATGTTAAACTATGCGTTAATACCGACAATACAATATACCGCAAGGGACGATTTTTAACCTAAAAATAGTTCGGGAGCAAATTCCCAGTACGCAGCGACAATAATTACAATGTTGAAAGTTTACTCGCATTTGGAACTCCAATTTAAGACGAACAAAGTTCAAAACCCCACTGCACTTGCATTTTGGCATTGCTAGTGCGTTCCGCTCGTCTTTGATTCTATGGTAGCAATTAAATGGAGGACCGCTGGAAATTGCGAGACAACTGCTGCAAATTGCTGAGGCGTTGGTGGTCTACTCGACTAGTATTTCTTTGAAGATATCTCATGCACATTAAGCTAGGTTTCTTTTGAAACATTTGTTAGTGTTTTGTATGACTAGTGTCGACACATGTGTATTTTACAGATCAGATCACGTATCATTTTTTTCACTTAAGAGATAGTCCAGATTCGTGAGACTTCAATTAAGCTTAGCTGAATGATGGGTTTTTTGGTGTAACAGAGTTTCATGACAGGTTTAGACATGTTTTTGTATGTGGTTTATGTGAATTGCGAGAATATGCGTATGTCATTAATACTTTTATGGGCGGGAGTTTTTTATATGCCGGAAACGCTTCTGTGACCCCGCGGGTATTACTGTGTCTGTACTGCGGGTAGTTGTCTGTGGGCGGCGGTGATCACTTAACATTACGTGACCCGGCTGCTCGTTTGCCTCCCTCCAACATAAAAAAAACTTTGCAATTTTCTTTCTATTCTACGACACTTTTTATATGTAGTTTTCGGTTTGTTAGTGTATATATCGATCTCTCTCGAACAATTTCTCAATCGATAAGATTATTGAATAAATTAATATGGGATATTTATTAAAATTGTTGCCCTTTGACTTGTATCAATTAGATTGCCAGTTATAGCCGAGGATAGAGAGTTTTTACATCCAACAGTCTTTTACTCCCAACTAAAAGTAGTCTAAGTTCAATTTAATTTCCACTGACAGGTTCATAAGCCAAGATCTAATCTATGAAACACTTGGTCTCTCGTTGGTTCGACACGGACAATTATTCAAAGACACGGAGCGTTCCACACAGCTGTGGAGAAATTACACTGAGCTCAACAGACCGCACTATGACGTGTGAATTTGCCGCCATTTCTGATTCTACTGGGATTATTCACGTCGTATCGAAGTTTTGATTAAAACTTTCCCGTATTGGAATTGGAAAATACCTGTATGTTTGTTTCTATTTTGTAATTCTGTTGTCTTTCAAATTTAAATCCTATTTAGTTACTGTATTGCTCTACTCAAAGTCGATTATTTATTTATTCATGTACACATATATGTTAAAAAGGAACAATAGTAACTTAATAAATATGGTACATAGGTGCTGCTTATTTCTTAAGAAATTTTTTCCAGCAGACCCACGACAGGAAATGGGAAGAAAAGTTCAATGGCGTGTACATTAAATATACAGTAAATAATACTATATTTAAATAAAATACATTTCGATGTAGGGATTTGTGAATCATATTAGATAAATAAATAGGGGCAAATCACACAGCTTAATTTAACCTCAAAGTTAGTTAGAGACTGTGTTATGGGATACTAACTCAACGATACTATATTTTAATACCCAAGACACATGCCAATCAGAAAAGTTGGCTTTTCATTTTGACCTGACCTGGTACCTCTTGTGATGTTAACCAATAAGCTACGGAGGTCGTCAACATAAATGATAAATAACTACAGGCTGGTATTTTTTTTAACTTATTTTTTATAAAATTAATGGCATTGACAAAAGTAGCGCTAAATCGCGTGGTAATCATGTGGTTTATCTTATACCTAAGATAATACATTACATAATGCTATCACAAACATTCACACTGGGCTGAGTAGACCGCACTATGACGTGTGAATTTGGCACCATTTCTGATTCTACCTGGAGCTATTTGGAGATATTAAAGTCAGGTTCTAGTCCAAATTTCGATAAGACTGACTCTGAGACTGATATTCTATTGATTTATGTGTAACAAATTACTTAAAACCATACTTACTGTTCTTTTACACAAAATAATAGAACTAAGAAGTGAAGCTTTGATCATACTTTTTTAAGCCAATAATTTTCTAGTTAAATAAGGCTAAAGATTGCTCTAAGTCTAAGGTCTATGCTAGTAATTTTTTTGAGATCTATAATTAAATAGTAATAACGGAACCTTTCTAATGTCAATCAACATAAAAGGAAGAAACACAAAAAAAAAATATTCGGTGCTATAAAATAAAAAGCGACCGCGGCGTCCATTTTGTGTTTTGCGTCATAACATCGCGCTGTTCTTGACAACGATGCAATGTGGCCACACACATTCGCTGTAGTGTAGACCGAAACCGCAATACTTTGTCTTCGGCCTACAGCGAATATTATCGCAATTTGTACGGGCCAAGGGATATTTGCTTAATAACCCAAAAAAGGTACATTTATTTATAATTATGTATGTAATCAACGGCGTTTGACAGACAGTTAGGTAAATTCGTAGTAAAAACTTGACTAAATAATTTTATTTTTCACTATGTAATACTTATAACAGCAATAATTATGTAATTCAGTTAAGAAAAGATAAGCTATTTCAAACAGGTGTTATATACACATTATATCTCTATACACAGAAATATTACAGAATGTATATTTGCTCTACGAGGTGTAAACTTCAATGCCATTGCCGATTCCCCAGAGAGCTCTCAGCAGATTTTCAGGCAATATAATATAAGTTCTTGAAGTCATTCGCGCAAAAACTTTCTACTTGGAGAGATTGGAAACTTGAGAAAGCAACTAATAGATCCCTGTAATGGAATATATACATACATATATGTTCACGCCTTTTCCCATAGGGAAAGACAGAGAGTATTTCCATCTATTTACTAAGGTCCTGACATACTTCCTTCGCTTCCTTCACGTCAATCTTTTCATAACACTCATCGGTTCAGGGCCATTTCTATTTAGGTATTAATAAATATCAAAACATTATTTCTCGGAACTAAATTATAAATAAAACTAATATTATGCAAACGAGCAGGCGGGTCACGTGATGTTAAGTGATCACCGTCGCCCATAGACAACTGCAACATCTGCGGGGTCACAGAAGCATTGCCGGCCTTTAAAAGCCTACGCCCTCCCCAAATGGCCGAAAAGAACTTATCTTGACCTAATGAAAGATATTCTTAGAAAAGGTCAGGTCAGAAGTTAGGTACTTCTTACCGACCGTACCCTTAACCGACGAGCGAAAAGACGTATGAAAAGATTGATGAATGGAGAGAAAACGAAGGAAGTATGTCAGGACCGTAGTAAGTGGAAGAACGTAGTCTCTGCCTACCCCTATGGGAAAAAGGCCTGATCATAGCTATGTATGTATGGATTAAAAAAGTCGTTGTTCTCAGGGGTTCGCATGCTGGATGGTGACGTCACAGACGCCGTGGAAGCCAGGTCCCTGAGTTTGAACCCTCAACATGTGGACATCTATAGCGCCTCCTGGGGTCCTGATGATGATGGGAAGACGGTCGACGGTCCAGGGGAATTGGCAACTAGGGCGTTTATAGAGGGTGTTACTAAGGTGAGTTGTTATTGTACGACCTCCGTGGCGTATTGGTTAACATAGTCGGTCCATCACTTTGGAGATTCCGGGTTCGGCTATGTGATTTGTGGCTTAACTTATTAAAGTCGTAACATTTATATTATTCATTTCATTTGAGCCTAATTTTAACTGTCTCTGATAATATTTAAATTATGAAAAATACCCACAGAATTGTTTGTTATGGGACGCGAATGTAGCCGCGAGTAAGAGCTAGTTGATGTGGTAAGATCACTGGTACCTAATCAGAACGACTATCTATCGTTTATCTACCGCAACCAAATAATCAAATTCTTATTCATGCTATGTATCCTTTAATACAAATTTAAATATACCCCTGACACAATATAAAAAAACACGTCCAATTCGGTTCAACCGTTTGGGAGATACGATGGGCACAGACAGAATGACACACACACGAGTCAAACTCATAGCTCTTTTTGCAACGGGGGTTAAAAAGATTTTAGCCTTCAACATTTTACAAGAAACAAGACAAAAAGGTTTTCCGAAAAGGAAATCCTAATTAATTTTCCGTCTAAAACAAAAGTATTTTTCTAGCCTTGGACACAATTACACAACAGGATAAATCACAGTAGCTTTCTGGCTAAATTAAGAATTACATAACTTATTAAGTTTCTTAATTACTTATTGTTCTAAATTACACCGTTCTAAATAACTTTCTTGAAGTTGGGCCACGAAAGAAGTGGTAAGAAGGTCTTTTGGGATACTTCTCATATTCCTGTTCCAAAGTTTAATAACCTGTCATTTTTCTCACATTTTGAGATAGATTTGAATCACATATTAATATATATGACACTAAATTAAATTATTTTATTAATTAACACTACGCATTAAGCAGTCCATCAGTGTACTTAGATAACGTACAAGACTTACGCGGATAACTTTGTTTAACATTATAAATGGGAAAGTGTGTATTTTTGTGAGTTTTTATGTCTAAACGGAGCAAAAGATTAGTGTGATTTTTTTATGTGGAGGTAGGTGAAGATTTATCCCCTTCTATATATCCCCAAATTTGACGCAACCGGAGCCGCTAGCGAAAACTAGTATACTTCTAAAATATTGATAGCAATAAAAAAAATCTCGGCAAACCCGAATGTTATTTTGGGATAACTTAAAATTGCGCGTTCGTATTATTACTACATATCTAGTGGCTCCATCTGTGAGCCCTAATCTTGGGCGGCATAGTACTTTGAGGATATTAAGGCGTCCAGCGCAGACAACAAGGAAAAATGTTATTATTTAATCTCCCGACACGCCGCGAATATTTTTAAAAGAACGAAAAAATTCACGTATTTTAATCATTCTCATATCTTAGGGAATTGTCTGAATGGAAGGAAAGATTTAATTATCATTTAAATTAAAATATATTAATTTTATTTTATGGTACAATTTGAGTAAATATTTTTTGTAATCAGTATTATATATATATATACTATCTATATAGTATACTATCAATAAATACTATTTTATTTTGATTTTATGAATAGTGAATATATTTAATCATTTATGATGAATCGAAAAAAGAAAACAATGCAAAAATGCCTACTCTGATTTTATTTGTGCTTATACTTAACACCCATTTTTCGTGAAAGATAATTAAAAAAATATTGCAATATACACATATGTTCTCATATGAGGGGTATATGATATAGAGATAAAGAGTCTTGACTTGAGTCTTGACAAACTTCAAGAAAATTTTTACTTTACGGGAAAATTTATAAATATCGTATACACAGATAATCTAAAGCTATTTACGACGCACAATAAATATATGTTATTTCTTATCAAACGTCATTTTTATGATTCAGCAAGTCTTCGTGTATAAATGTCTTGTAAAAGAAGAAAATAAGAGAAAAAATTGTATCCAATTAAATTATCATGTAAAAGCATTTCATAATTTTGCCCCTCCAAATATGTTTGCGCGTAGCATTTTTGTTCCTTTGCCGCCGAATTTACCTCTCGACATAAATGTTTAAAACATTCCATTCTCGTAAATTAAGATAAATATGTATAAGCGTACTTCATCCGGCAAGTATCACTTAACCTCGGGAAAATAGAAATTATAACAAAAAACCCGCCAGTACAAAGATACCTCTTTTTTAATTCACCAAACAAACGGGCATGAACGTCAATTATGAATGTACAAGGATATATTTTTGCTCCAACAGTACTCAATATACATCCACGGCAGCTGTGTTAAACTCGCAACTTTAATTTGTCACTTTTACAACTATGACGGATATTGGACTTTATTTGTATAAAGTTAAGACGTATTCTTGTTAAGTAACGTCGTGATTTTATAACTAAGTTACTGAAGGGTGCAGACGACGGCAGTCGGCCTCAGTAATTTCTGTAATGATGCAATTATTTTCACTCTATTTCCTACAATATACGGTCAAGAGCTCTAAGACCATAAAATTTGCATAAGCTTCCCTGTTTAGCTCAACATGTTTAGACTGGTCTCGTTAATGTCTTTTTGTGTAACACTATATTCTTGACTAAGAGATCTAAGAGAATCGCCTTAAATGAGTACAAGGTTCAATCTTAAAACAGGCTTAAAAGTTTCAATTTATTTACAAAAGCGAAAAGACTCATTTAAGATAGATAGACTTGTTTTCTTTAAAAATATTGATCAGGGATAAATCATAATCTAATTTTCAGCTTATTTCTTCCTGTTATCAAGAGCTGTTACGTATTCATCCTCTAACGATTCATCCTACGACTGTTTTACCTAATTCATCCTATATTCTATTTCTAACTCATACTCAGCTCATAATATCGAAGGTAAAGTTAGGACTATATATAATGAAACAAGGAAAATTGATAACAATGTAATAGATAATTTCATAACACAAACATTGAGCGAAATCATTTATCATTCTGATATTTGATATTTTTAGAAGGTGTTGCAAAATAAAAGCGCTATTGCAGTTTTATTTTTAAGTTTTCGAGTTAAAATTTAAAAATGTAAATTTTTGACCCGCATTATGAATTCAAGAGATATTCATTAATAGAACCTAAATTACAAATATTGATACATAAAATATATAAATATTACATACTATACAATACATATGTACATACTACTATACAATAAATACAATAATAATACATAAACCTAAATTACAAATAGTAAGTAATAGGAAAAAAATAACTTCGGTTTCAATTTTACTAACTTACTAACGTTCAGTTCATACTATATTTGTAAAGTAGCATTCAAGAGCTTTCCACAAGTCTTAAATACGGGAGAATAGCACAAAAAGGACGATTTATAATAATCGCTTCTTCGGTAGGAGGCTCTTAGAGTATTTATGTCGGGCTTAAGATGAGTCAAGTTATAATTAATTACACTCAACTTTTACTGTGCTTAGTTGGAAGGCGGTGGACGAGTGGTGGAGCCTGAAGTGATTAAATAGTCCTAGATTTGTTGCTTGACCCTTGGTCCAATTGACATTATTTCGTAAAAATAAATTACTACTAAGTTTGTGTCACTGCTCTTCGATGCTTTAGCTAAAGTTCAACATGTTTGTGTGTATGGAATTGGAAAATCTATCAAATTAAACTCTTTATCCATATTTACTCATATTATAAATTTGAAAGTTTGTTTGATTGTTTGTCAGTTTTTCACGTCAAAACGGAGTAGTTGACGGGCTGGAGAGTGACGTAACTACTTAACCAAAAATGTGACGCGAGCAAAGTCGCGGGTAAAAGCTAGTTCAAAATAAAAGCTAAATGTTATACTAAAAGTTTTTTTGAATGGTTATTATATGGCGTAAACATGTTTATGAAAATAGTTTCTAACATTGTTGTTTCAGTTTCTTATCTAAGTATGATTTGTCAAAAGAAACTTTGACGTTAAAAAGATATTACTTATGATAAATTTTGCTAACATTTAACTTAGCTCGTTCGTATTTACCATCAAAGTTGAGAATACTTCGAGAAAATTCTATCTAACGAAGCCCTTCATCTGCTTTCACGATCTGCTGACATTTTAAGCCTAAAATTAAGCCTGTTTGTCATACAAGTAGCAGTGGATATCACTGACAAGCGTTCTCTCGGTCGGACAATATAGTTCGCAACTGCCTCGGCTTTGCAAATTAATAGCGCTCTGGGGAGCAGTTGGTGTGTACTCCAGACATTAGGATGTTTAGTGCGGTCAGCTGAAGTAGTTTATTCCGGCCTCTGTAGTCTCGTGTTTTTTCACAAGCAAGCAAGTGTTGACAAGAATAACGCCTCATCTTTGAGGTCATCCATAAATGTCATTCGTTAAGGACGAAGGGCAAGGAGGCAGCAAATGTGATGTCACGAAATTTAGGAACATTTACAGGGTTCCTAAAAATCCATTTTAAAATTTGTTACAATCTATTTGTTAAAACATCAATATTGAATTAATTTTTTTTTTTTTAATTTTGGAACTCTGATTGTAGACACATGTTAGGGTATGTTACCATTGACATACGCTAAACAACTAGACTCACAATCCCTCAAAAAATATGTATGTCCTCGGAAAACATATGTAGCTCATCTCTTATAAATGAGCAGTCTTTATTAAGTTATGCCAGTTTGACATGGTTTCAACTTGCACACACTAAAAACTTATTTTCTAATACACGATTCTGGAAATTGAACTTTGACGAAATAATCAAAGTATTTTGATTGCAGTGAGGAATATACATATTTTGTTCGGAACTGTGAATTTAGTTTTTTATTGCTGATCGAAGTATGTTTGTTACACACGTTAAGTACAATATGTGAAGTCATATTACGAAAAAAATATAAATGTAGCCGTGGCAAGCACGGTGGAGAGGTCAAAAATGATGAAATTCGCATGACGTTATTTACGGATTCCCCCGTTTCGTTAAAAATTAAAAAGCTTCACTTTATTTATGTACCTTAGAATATCCGGTATATTCTAGCTGGATTCTCGTAAATAAAGTAGGTCCTTACAATTACTATCATTTAAGGCCTTAATATTTTAACTCTATCGGTCATTGTTTCAGTCATTCTGTATGTATATCTAACTTTTGCCTTCCTTAATAAATCGATAAATTTTATTTTATTTGTTGTCCATAGGGTCGAAATGGCAAAGGTTCCATATTCGTCTGGGCGTCCGGCAACGGGGGTCGGGAACACGACAACTGCAACTGCGATGGCTACACCAACTCCATCTGGACCCTGTCAATATCCTCCGCGACTGAGAGAGGCGAAGTACCCTGGTACTCCGAGATGTGCAGCTCTACGCTAGCAGCGACCTACAGCAGTGGCACGATCAACGAGAAGCAGGTAAGTTTTTTTCAAGTGCAATATTTGAATAATAACAATTTTTTTGTCCACTAATAGATCCTCAGTAACCATGAAAAAGAAAACAAATCCTTGGGTTTCTTTTTATCAAGTGTTCCTAAATATTCACTAAAACGCTCTCGCGTCGAAATTATCCAGAAATTCGAAAATAACTATATAGCTCTAAGCTAGCAGTCACATCGCTCAAGTGCGATCAATAAGATACAGGACAGTTATTATTTTTGCAGCTCGTCATGTCTACTTATGAATATAAGTCTCTTCGCATATACGCCAATCCTCTCACAGTTTCAATCCTTTTACACAAAAGCTACCATTTTGGTGATATCATCGCTCCAACGGGCAGCTGGTTTGCCTAGATTCCTATCCATTAGTTGATGAGTTGTTTATTACTCCTAATTAATGCTAGTTCACGCTTTTACTTCACTGCTGTAGTTTGAAGTAGAATGTAATGTATGTACTAATAGGATAAACATACTGGATATATGTTCACAAATAATTAAAAATATTTTAAGTGAAAAATAATTTCTCATCACAATGATAAACTTATTTCTAGAAGATATGAAACATAGCTGTTGTTCGATAAGATAATATAGGTAGATACCTATTTGTAGCAGGCCGTAAACCTATTTTAATTAGAATGACAAATTTAATTAATCTTATTACCTAGGAATCGATCATGAACAACTCAAGTGCTTCTTAATTTATATTGTAATATCAAAGGACTTGGGTATTACATTAAGTACCTAATAATGTGTTAGTGTTATATGTTATTTACTGAAGTGTTTTTTACTTTTGAACGACATAGTTTAATATGAATGTAAAAATATTCAAATAAATAGTTACGATACATTTTACAGTAAGGCAAAGATCAAAAGAAACAGAAACTATATTGAAGATACCACAAAGATGGTGGAAATTAGACAATGGCACATTATGTTTAATGGATTGAACAATTTTGGCACCCTTATTTGTATAAAAAGGTTCTAACAACCAAAGTTACCAACTTTAGGGTCGCACGTAATTGGTTTGGTACTCCCACAGACGAATATGAAGAAGTCTATGCAATTGTTTGTAATTAACGTACGCGGCAGAAATTGAAGGTAATATCTCCGTTTCAATATTTCGATGTAAATGATTTTTCGGTTGCAGATGTTAAAAAAACACAATAAAACTAAAATATCTGCCATATTGAGCTGCAAAAATCGCATAGTAAAGATGAATGATTACACGAGGAGTTCCTACCACTGAATCGCTTACATGACGTCATAGTAGGTAAAACATAATGACATACTTGCTATATCCAGGCGATGAGACATGCGTGGTCTACTTATACTAAGTCTGGGGATACAGCTATCGTGGTCCTATGAAAATAAGAAGGTGGCTTACATTGTTAGAGATAGATTTTCTTTGTAATATAACCCTTATCACGCTCTGTCAGCGGAGGATTTTAATCAAGGAATGGGTATGCTTATTAATTTATCATGTTTATTGTGTTGGTAATACTTTGATTACTATTGGTAACGTATTCAAAGTTAATCAAAATTAAAAATATACAGTATCTATGTTTTTTATTATTATTTAAATGCATCTGTGCTTTTAAATAGAATTTCATAAATATAAATAACGGTCATGGGGTTGATAAATTTGAAGTATGTTTGAAGTGTTCGACAATTAAACAGTATCAGATTAAAAGCTTCTTAGTAATCTTGATTATTTTTTTATAATTTCTTCGGGAAGAAAATTCAACCAACATATGATTTTACTTCGCTCTCTGTTTAAAAGTATTAAATATCTCAAAGTAATAAGAGCGTTTAAAAGTAAAATATATCTCGATGCAATAGGAGCTGTTTTCCTTTGGCAGGTGATAACAACTGACCTTCATCATTCGTGCACGGCCGGCCACACGGGCACGTCAGCGTCAGCGCCGCTCGCTGCTGGAATCTGCGCGCTGGCGCTACAAGCGAACAGGGATCTCACTTGGAGAGATATGCAACACATTGGTAAGCTTATAATATACTAGGTACAGTATCATTTCGTTATCCCTTACAGGGTAGACAGAACTTGAATCGCGAAAGGCTACGCTGAGCAGAATAGTCGAATTGCTTATTGGTAGAATGGAGATTCAGAGATAGTCGCAGATTGCAAACTCACGAGAAATTCTGTGCAAGCCTTTTCCCTTGATTAACTTTTGCAATCTGCGTGGGAAGAGTAGCAGCTGGTACATTCTACGTATTTCTTTTACTTCCAGACTTTGTATTGTATAATGAGCAGTCTCCTTTAAACTGTATGATTTTGTAACGACCGTCAATAGATCTACGTGATGTGTACAAAGAAATATTGACATCCGTATAATCAGCAATATTTATAATGTTAATTTAGCACATTAGCTCTGCGTGCCCTATGTCAATAATCTATCTTAGTCTTTCAAGTGTAAAAGATGTTGTTATGTTGAATAAATCGTTCATTGTCCTCTGATCTCTGGTATCATTTAGTGGCTAAACACCCTGACGTCATACGTATCACGACCAAGCTGTAAGCCACATTTAACCCACATTCGTAGCCCTATAAGCGTTTTATTCATATGAAACTATCAAGCTTCATATGAAAATCGGGCTAAAATTACTCAAACAAGTACACAATTGTACTTGCTTTGATAAAGATGGACCAAAAATTTAATTCAATATTCCAAATTAATTTGTTACCGCTTGGCTATATTTATTTACTATAAATAATATAGAAAGTACCTTTTTCCAAAAAGATACGTTCCAAACTTAGTTTCTGCAATTTAATTAAGGCATTCGCACTATTTAGGTTTCATTGGCAAAGGCTGTGCAAGACTGAGTTTTCGAAGTGAAACTTTCGTTTTCCGCGCTAGTAGAATCCGGCACTTGTGTTGCCAAGTAAATTAGCTGTAGTAACAAAGTTAAGGATTCTACGTGAGGAGCGTACAAATTTGATGACCTTCGTGGTGTAATGGTTAACGTGCCTGACGCTAAGGGTTCGATCCTCGGTCAAGCTATGATGGAAAGTGTTTTTTTCTGAATGTTTCTAATACTCTTTATATTAATACTAGCTATCAGCTCCGGCTTCGCACGGGTTTATAAACCTTCTACCTTCCATGTGAACCGCCCTATCTATTAAAATCAAAATTAATCAAAAAATAAATCAAAACATTTGAGAGTGGTTGGAATATAACTTAAAATAAAATTGTTATTGATTGATGCTCGTAGCTAAATATACCTATATATAGAGTATAAATATATATAGTAAGTTATTTCGTAGAAATAATTTGAGTTATATATCTCGGTTGCTATCTTCAATAGAAATATTTTTGGTAGCAGAGAGATTTTACATGGAAAATCAATTAAGTTAATTCCATCAAAATTGCGCTTTTATGAAAATATTTTTCCAGCTAACTCATGAAAAATGTAATAAGCAAGATTACTTTTTTTATTTTCATACTTTGTCTTAGCGATTCAACGTTTAACAAATAAAACTAATGATTTTCACTTAGTAATTATGAGATCTATAATAAAATAGTATCTGTGATAAAATAATTGAGGGTTTCTTAAGTACATTATAAATGATATGGACTAAGTCTTAAATAAATCTTATTTGAAATATCCTTAAATAATAAGTTTGATACTTGAAGATGTTATGTAGAGGTATAGCTATAGTAGGTTTCTATAGTAGGTTAGGATCTGCCTATCCCACAATGAATTAAGACGCAAGACTGTATTAGAATCATCAATTTTTACTATTTTTTACCTTTTTATCTTTATATTTTTACTTCGACTAAGACTTATTAATACTTCATCTAAGAATTATTAATTATTAATATGCTTACATAATTTTTTCTTCTCAGTCGTCCGAACAGCAAGACCGGAACGTCTCAGCCTAGAAGGTGAATGGAGGGTTAACGGCGTCGGCCGCAATGTGTCCCATTCATTCGGATACGGCCTGCTGGACGCCACCGGAATGGTCCGGCTAGCCAAGACCTGGAGACGAGTGCCGCCCCAGAGGAGATGCGAACTGGCGGCGCCCAGGATTGCTAGAAATGTGCCTTCTAGATCCACTATTTCATTACAGGTTTGTTATAGAATTTTGTTTGAGGTTCGGCGGTTAATACCACTGTAATTATAAGCTGCCGACCGGTTAAAATCATTTGGGCCGTTATCAAACATTAACAAATTTATGAATATAATTATTTTTTATTTTCATTTTACCATTAGCACAACAGCAACATTATCGTCAGAATATTTCAAAAAATAAATTACAAACGCTTCTTAATAATAAATTAAAAGATCAATGATAATGTTTGAAATTAGGTGATTCTTACTAACATACCTAATTTGTATTCGGTATCCTGTAATTACATATACAATCTTTTAGTGTATAATCCGGTAAAATCAGAAAATACAAGCTGTCACTGTTTTTATAGTCCCTCCAGAATTCATCATAAAAATAATAAAAACTCATAAGTATTCAATAATAAGTATATTGATATATCTAAAGGACTTACGAATATCATCATCCTTCGTCTATTGATGTCGTTAAGGTGCCATTCCTTTGTCCATTTATTTGTAACTAGAGGCCGCCCGTGACTTCGTCCGCATGGAACCCCTATGAAATTCAATTAG